>JAWQFJ010007401.1:0-15000 GCA_034096865.1 Theodoxus fluviatilis
CGGTGACTGCTACCATTTCCCACTTCATTTCGCCCTCCTCCTTGGTTGTGTCTGCCTGGCAGTCGCATGACACCCCCTCGAAATGACGCGACAAACATTGTTGGTTCATTGTGTGTGCATGTTGCCGTGTTAGCGGCTTTCTTGTAGTCGTTTGTGAGTTATGGCACAGTATTGTTGAGAAGATTGCATACATAACTGATTTGAATGCGAGCACTTGCCTGTGACAGTTCTCGTATCATGCATTGACATTGTCCATTTCCTGTTGCGTGCCTATTCCTTTCCTGCCATCATTCTAGGTGAGATCGAAGTGTCGAGGCGCTATGGTCATGTGGTGTGTGGTGGGTGGGTGTGTCAGCTGTGGGGCGCCTGTATGACAGTTGTATAATGTGTTGTAGGTGTGATTTGTCGTGTTCCGGTTTGAATGCAGATATGTTCCTGGGAGATAGCTTTTGCCATGGATAATCTTCCCTATAAAACTCTAGGACAAGCCGCTATGAATAATAGTGTCCGCTATTTATTCTCCAAGCTGTGTCATCACAAAATGGGACAATACAAACTTGCTGGGTCTTTTTCACCATGATCACATCTTGACTGTTTATTATCGAACTACGTTTATTCCTATCCTAAAATCGTATCAAAAATATCCCTGTGCCTTTATTTTTTATTTTTCAACTCACTAATGTATTGTTATCAATTTCCGTATAAGTGACTTTTTAAAGGACGACTGATAAGTCAGTAACGACTAACAACCTGTCTTCTACTCATATTATTCGCATCGCCACTTTCTTGTTGCGATCAAACACAGATTGAACCACAACTCGGAGATAGGAGGAGGAGAGGGGCGAGAATCGTATGGGAGGAGGATATATATGTATTAGATGTTATTTAAAAAAATACCAAGCTTAGTAGGATGAAGTGTAGAGTATATGATTTAAAGCTAGTGTAGTTAGAGGAGGATGAGTATGTCGTTTCTCCAATTATAGAGATAAGTTGTAGAAGTTAAACGCGTATTGGCGCATGTGGAGGTGAGCGGAGGTTCTTCAGTTTTTATCTATTAGGGGAATGTAGGAGGGAGTCAGATCGCGAGGAGGAGGCAGGCAGACTAGGAGGAGGAGCGAGTGATCGAAGATAGGAGGTAGGATGAAAGTGAGGAGGAGGAGGAGATAGGCCAGGAAGCGAGCGACGAGGCAGAATTCTAGGAGGAGGAGGAGGCGGAGGGGGGGGGATAGGCAGAAAGGAGGAGCCAGAAGGGGAATAGCAAAACGAAGCAGAGGCAGGATAGAGACTAGGAGGTAAGCGGAGTGAGAATCCGCGAGAAGGATAGAGGAAGAGTATATAAGCGAGGCAAGTGAGGAGCAGCAGGACGGGGAAGCATCAGGAACACAAGGAGAGGGGAAGGAGGGAGATAGGAGAAGGGAGGAGGAGCGGAGAGCTCCCTGGTGCAGGTACGGAGGGAGAATTCCAGGGACAGAGAGGAGGTGGATGAGGACGGACGGAGCAGGGAGACTAAATCGACACAAAGGGCTTATGAGGAGGCTAGTATCGCCTGTTAGGAGGATGCGGGAGGGCGTATGTGCACATCAGGAAGGATAGGATCTGGAGCCTAGGAAGTAGGACACGAACAAGCAGCTCGCGGCACGATAATGGATGATGCAAGGTGACATGTGAAAAAGGGAGATCACGGAACGACGGATGAAATAGGAGACGGGAGCTAAGCTAAGTAGCATCATAGGTCGGCAGCATGAAGAGCACTCACATAGAGCGACGAGCAAGGTCGCGTCAGGGCAGTACACAAGGGAGACAGGCACAGGGCAAAGGCAGAAACGACGAGGGGAGGAGGAGGAGAGAAGGAGGAGGAGGAGGAAGAGGATTAGGCGGAGGAAGAAGGGAGAGGAGGAGGAGGAGTGAGGAGTGACGGAGGGTGTAGGCAGGAGGGAGGAGAGGAGGTGAAGGAGATGAGGAGGAGGGGAAGAGGATGGAGTGAGAGAGGAGGAGGAGAGGAGGAGACAGGAGCAGAGGAGCAAGGAGAGGAGGAGCGAGGAGGGAGGTAGGATGAGGAGGAGGAGTGAAGGAGGGAGGAGGAGAGGAGGAGGAGGAGAGGGAAGCAGAGGAGAGAGGAGAGAGCAGAGGAGGATGAGGAGGAGGATAAGGAAGGAGGAGGAGGAGGAGGACGCAGAGGAGGACTGTGAGGAGATTGAAGGGGGGGAGGATGGAAAGGGGGGGAGATTGGAAGAGGGTGTGAGGGGGGTTGGAATCGGAGGGTGGGGGGGGAGATGGAGAAGGGGAGATGGAAGGGGGGAGGAAGATGGAAGGGTGGGAGGAGATAGGAGAGAGAGGACAAAGAGTGGGGGAGAATTGAGGAGAGAGAGGGGGGAGGAGAATGGAAGAGTGGGAGGAGGTATGGAGAGTGGGACAGGAGGACAATGGTAAGCTGACAGGGGAGAAGAGTGGATCAGAGGGGTGGTGAGAGAGAAAAAGTGTAGCATTGTAGGCGGCGTGGGGGTTTGTCGGGCGGAGGGGACGAGTCCAAAGACTGGAGGTTGAAAAGAGCTACGGACGACTGGAAGGAGGTGGGGGCGGTCGGTCGGGTTTGGGGTGTAGAGTGATGGAAGATGAGGGGCAGGATATGAGGTACGGGAAACTGGAGGAGATGAGTACGGATGGTGACCGCGGATGGACGATGGCAGGCAGATGAACGATTCGAGGAGAGAAAGGGGGGGAGGGAAGGGAGGATCGGGAGGGAGAGAGGACAGAGAGATGTAGTGAGTGAGGGAGACGATGAGACGATGGAAGGAGAATCGTAGAGAGCTAGTGAGGATAGAGCGGAGGTACAGAGGACCTGAGAGGAGGAGGAGGAGGAGAAGGAGGAGGAGGAGGAGGTGGAGGAGGAGGAGGAGGGAGGAGGGGGAGGGAGGAGGAGGGGGAGGGAGGAGAGGAGGAGGAGGAGAGGAGGAGAGGAGGAAGGAGGAGGAGGTAGGAGGGAGGAGGAGGAGGAGGAGGAGGAGGAAGGAGGAGAAGGAGGAGGAGGAGGAGGAGGAGGAGGAGGGAGAGGAGGAGGAGGGGGAGGGGCATGGAGGAGGAGGAGGAGAGGAGGAGGAGGAGGAGGGAGGAGGAGGAGGAGGAGAAGGAGGAGGAGGGGAGGCGGAAGAGAGGAGGAGAGGAGAGGAGGAGGAGGAGATGGAGGAGAAGGGGAAGATGGAGGAGAAGGTGGAGATGGAGGAGAAGGAGGAGATGTAGGAGATGAGACGATGAGACGATGGAGGAGAAGGGGAAGATGGAGGAGAGATGGAGGAGATGGAGGAGATGGAGGAGATGGAGGAGAAGGAGGAGATGGAGGAGAAGGAGGAGATGGAGGAGAAGGAGGAGATGGAGGAGATGGAGGAGATGGAGAAGGAGGAGATGGAGGAGACGGAGGAGAAGGAGGAGATGGAGGAGATGGAGGAGATGGAGGAGAAGGAGGAGATGAGACGATGGAGGAGAAGGAGGAGATGAGACGATGGAGGATGAGACGATGGAGGAGAAGGAGGAGATGAGACGATGGAGGAGAAGGAGGAGATGAGACGATGGAGGAGAAGGAGGAGATGAGACTGAGGAGGAGAAGGAGGAGATGAGACGATGGAGGAGAAGGAGGAGATGAGACGATGGAGGAGAAGGAGGAGATGAGACGATGGAGGAGAAGGAGGAGATGAGACTGAGGAGAAGGAGATGAGACGAAGGAGGAGATGAAACGATGGAGAAGATTAGACGAAGGAGGAGATGATTCGGTGGAGGAGATGCGTCGGTGGAAGAGATGAGGCGATGGGGAAGATGAGAAGATGGAGAAGATGAGAAGATGGAGGAGATGAGAAGATGGAGGAGATGAGACGAAGGAGGAGATGAGAAGATGGAGGAGATGAGAAGATGAAGAAGGAGATGATGAAGATGAAGAAGACGAAGAGGACGAAGAGGACGAAGAAGACGAAGAGGACGAAGAAGACGAAGAGGACGAAGAGGACGAAGAAGACGATGATGATGATGATGATGATGATGATGATGATGATGATGATGATGATGATGATGATGATGATGATGATGATGATGATGATGATGATGACGATAATAAACGAGATCACGCTCTCCCACGGCTACTACATGTCAGCTCTAGGAGAGAGTGTAATGTGGACATATGATATGAACACCTAATACAACATGTAATAAAAGCAGATGAAAATATTATCAGCTGTTTACTTCTGCTAACTATCTTAGAACTTTGGCGTTTGCTGAGGCTGAGATACCAATAAACGTAAAATCTGATCTTTCCAAACGATTCCTTGAGCCCTTCCCAAAAACAAGTCTAGTGAGGGAGTTAAATCTGTTGAGTGAAAACCACGTGGGTTCATGTTTATGTTTGTTCAGTTTCTCTCTGACTGCCAAATGACTGACACACGATCTCTGTTATAATGGTGGTCTTCCTGGAGTTCAAAGACCAAAAGACATTTCTTTTACGTGAAATAGTTTCGGTTAGAAATCTCATGATACACTTATGGGATGGAGTTTGCTTGTGTGCGGAATAGCGGTGCTACATCAGAGCAAATTTTCAGCACATGAAAAACTAAGTTCTGCATTACAAAGCTTTCCATCATACTGAACTGAACTGGATTGGATTGGATTAAACTGGATGGGGTGGAACTGGAGTGGATTGTGATGGATTGGGTGTCAGGTGGGTCTGGACTGGATGGAATGGGATTAGATTTGATTGGACTGGGTTGACTGGAATGGGATAAATTGGATTAAACTAGATTAAACTTGATGGGAGGGGACTTAACTGGGTTGTGTTAGATTGGACGGAGAGGAATGGGATTGGATCTGATTGAATTAATCTTGATGGGATGGAACTGGACTGGATTGTGGTGGACTGTGTTGGAGAGTACGGGATTGGTTGAAATGGGTCGAATAAAATGGGATTAGATTGGATCGAATTGAGTTGTTTGGAATGGGATAAATGGGATGGGATGGGACTGGACTGGGTTGGGGTGTGTTGGATTGGATAGTATGCGATTCGATGGAACGGCATTGCGATGGATTGGATTATACTGGATTGTGTTGGAATAAATAAGAATGGCTTGGATATGGTTGGATAGTAGTGGATTGAATCAGATTGGACTGGCTGCATCCCATTATGTTTGGTTTGCGTCGAATTTATCTGTGTGGAGAAGGCTGGCATTCAGAAAGACTCTGCTGAACAAACTTGTTTCCGTGTAACGTGTTACATTGCATTATCTTCTGTCGCGTCTCTTATTGTTGCATTCGTTACATTTGTTTTACCTTTTCATATTTTACTTCAAGTTTCACATCTATATCGGGTTCTCGGGAACAAGTTTGATGCATCTATTACACCCTAGTCAAAGGGCCAAGAAATGGACGCAGCACCAGTGAGGCAGAGAGGCGTGGGAGTAGACTCGACTCTCAGGCCTCAGCAACCACGCACTCTCTGGCGGCCTGCTGCCTCAGCAACCACGCACTCTCTGGCGGCCTGCTGCCTCAGCAACCACGCACTCTCTGGCGGCCTGCTGCCTCAGCAACCACGCACTCTCTGGCGGCCTCTCAGCAACCACGCACTCTCTGGCGGCCTCTCAGCAACCACGCACTCTCTGGCGGCCTCTCAGCAACCACGCACTCTCTGGCGGCCTGCTGCCTCAGCAACCACGCACTCTCTGGCGGCCTGCTGCCTCAGCAACCACGCACTCTCTGGCGGAATGCTGCCTCAGACGTGCTTTCGATGTTTTTCGTTTAGACTCCCATCTGTCTCTGTAAGTCCGAGTTTGCGTGTGTGTGTGTGTGTGTGTGTGTGTGTGTGTGTGTGTGTGTGTGTGTGTGTGTGTGTGTGTAAAAGTCTGCGATGTGTGTGTGTGTGTGTGTGTGTGTGTAAAAGTATGTGACGTGTGTGTGTATGTATATGTGTGTGTAAAAGTGTACGTGTGTGTGATGTGTATGTTATATGTATGTGTGTGTGATGTGTGTGTGTGATATGTGTGCGTTTGTGTGTGTGTGTGTGTGTGTGTGTGTGTGTGTGTGTGTGTGTGTGTGTGTGTGTGTGTGTGTGTGTGTGTGTGTGTGTGTGTGTGATAGAAAGTTCATCCCCAACTTCGTCGCAATGGCGATGTCTCTCACTGACCGCATGCGCAGTGGTGTCCTCATTGTGTCCCCATGGTGTCCTCATGGTGTCCTCATGGTGTCTCCATGGTGTCCTCACGGTGTCCTCATGGTGTCTCCATGGTGTCCTCATGGTGTCCTCATGGTGTCCTCATGGTGTCCTCATGTTGTCCTCATTGTGTCCCCATGGTGTCCTCATTGTGTCCTCATGGTGTCCCCATGGTGTCCCCATGGTGTCCCCATGGTGTCCCCATGGTGTCCCCATGGTGTCCCCATGGTGTCCCCATGGTGTCCCCATGGTGTCCCCATGGTGTCCCCATGGTGTCTCCACGGTGTCCCCATGGTGTCCCCATGGTGTTCCCATGATGTCCCCATGGTGTTCTCAAACTCATAGTGCACGTCAGTAGGAAGCTCTAGGATGCTGAAGCCAGATGTACCACTGTGGTTGTGTGGGCACTGGGCAAGCTCTACGTTTATCTGTATGGCAGAAAGTTCGTGTTGGAAACTGATCACCAGCCTCTCAAGAACTTGATCACCTCAAGAGATATGGCACTGCTGCTTTAGGCGTTCTCATTTCGAGTAAGAGTTATTCCAGGAAAGGATAATGTTGGAGCCGACAACAGGGCATCATTGCCAACACAGCGTCTGGATAACGACACAGTTGCTATACAGCGATCCTTCCACGTGATGAGCAAAGGGAGGTAACTCAAATAAAAGAATAAGCTATACAGAGTTCTCTCCCTGAAAATCTACCTCTCATCCCCAAGCACACAATTTCGTCCTCGCTCGTGTGCAAGTCTTCAGCGTCTCCTTCCAGTTTCCTCTTTCGAAATTGTTTTGCTTGTGATCTACCAGCTCTTTCTTTTCTTGTAACGAATTCACTAATCAGATATGTCCTTCAGGTATATCCTTTGTGTAATTTCGTTGCAATTATCATCATAATCATGAGCGCGCGCAGTTGGGAAAGAGTGTATAATTGTGTGCGCACGCGTGTGTGTGTGCATGTATGTGTGTGCGTATGTGTGTTTGCGTGAGCGTGTGTGTGTGTGTGTGTGTGTGTGTGTGTGTGTGCGCGCGCGTGCGTGCGTGAAAGCGCGCTCATACGAGGTTGCGGTAGGGGAAATAACTCAGCGTCATAGCAAAGATCATAGTAAGAATTGCAGAGTTGTGTCCCTACGTAATAACATGCATTTTGCGGTTGATTCCTGCTACCAGCGGCTATTAAACGACAAATTTTAGATGAATATATCAACTTTACAGTAATAGTTTGATTGAAGACATGATTTACCGAAGTCTTTGGATTTGATTCACGCATTCTTTCCTTCGAATTGCCAGAGCTAGTTGGTCACGTGACCGGGCGACATGACAACCAGGGCGCTAATGGCGGACCTCCAGTAGTGGACGAAGTCAGCTGGTCGAAGTTAGTTTCTACGACAGTCTGAAGGAGAACAGCAGCCATGGACAGAGGTAGGCTGCTAGAGTTTGAATATGCTTTGTATGACTGCCAGTCCATGTAAGTCTAGGATGTGAGAACGCCTCCTTGAAAACTTGTGTGTAGGTGCCCGTGTTGATCAAATAATAAATCTCAGATCTGACAGTTCAAACTCAATTTGATCAAGTCATCTTGTGGTTTTGCAAACTTTGCGATCGATTTGACTCCCGCCTAAGGATCGCACCTTCTTGAAATGGCTATACACTTATTGGAAAGGAATGCCTTCAAAGAAATTTAATGGTGTCGGTGCATTTGTATTCATCCCTTCGACACGTTCAATCGACACTGATTTTATTGTGATTACCTTTAGGCTTCACGACATGATTTGCAATACATGAAACACTTAGGATCTAGCGATACACATCGTTGCAAACATCTGCAAAGCCTTGCATTGTCGTGCGCCACTGACGTCGGTGCCAGTGGTGGACGCCTGAGTCTGATCTCTCCACAGGTAACCTGGAGGCGCTGGCAGAGGAAGACGACGAGGAGGAGCAGGAATCAGAATCCGAGGTGACTATAGTCTCCTCTCTGTCTTCTTTCCCTCTGCTCTGCCTTTTTCTTTCCTTACTACCTTCCTCCCTTCCTTCTTTCCTTCCTTCCTTCCTTCCTTGTTCCTTCCTTCCTTTTTCCTTCCTTAATTCCTTTTCCTCCTTCCTCCTCCTCCCCCCCCCCTCCCTCCCTCCCTCCCTCCTCCTCCTCCTCCTCCTCCTCCTCCTCCTCCTCCTCCTCCTCCTCCTCCTCCTCCTCCTCCTCCTCCTCCTCCACCTTTTCCTCCTCCACCAACACCACCACCACCACCACCACCACAACCACCACCACCACCACCTCCTCCTCCTCCTCCTCCTCCTCCTCCTCCTCCTCCTCCTCCTCCTCCTCCTCCTCCTCCTCCTCCTCCTCCTCCTCCTCCTCCTCTTCCTCCTCCTCCTCCTCCTCCTCCTCCTCCTCCTCCTCCTCCTCCTCCTCCTCCACCCCTCCTCCTCCTCCACCCCCCTCCTCCTCCTTCACCCCACCCCTTCCTCCTCCTCCTCTTTTTGCACTCATGACATCATTTCAATCTATCTCTCCTTTCCCTGCTTTCTCTTTCTCACTCTTTATATCCAACCTGCCATGAATGTCTTCTTTCTCAGGACACTGTTCCCTACCTCCCAATCTGTTCCCCTTCCTATGTCTCCCCAAGTCCCAACCCCCACCTTCTTCTTTCCCTTCCTTCAAGGTATTGATAAAACTGTGGTTGATTAGTGGAGTGTGTGTGTGTGTGTGTGTGTGTGTGTGTGTGTGTGCATGCGTGTGTGTGTGTGTGTGTCTGTGTGTGCGTGTGTGTGTGTGTGTGTATGTGTGTGTGTCTGTATGCCTGTGTCCATGTAAAAGTGCATGTCTCTGTATGAATTTCTTTTTTTCTGTTTGCCATGAAGAAACAGAAAATTTTCTGAATATATTTTATGATCACATCCATTGTTGTTGAGGTGTTAATGAGGCATTAATGCATTAATTTAAAATGTATATATTAGCTCTCTCTTTTTTCCATGTGTCACTCAGAAATGAAATAAATGTGTGTCTTAAACAAAGCATTGAACATGCTTCCATGTGATGCTGAATATATCTGGCAGCGTGAACTGTTCACTTGTAAATATTCTCTGTCTCTCTCTCTGTCTCTGTCTCTCTCTGTCTCTGTCTGTCTGTCTGTCTGTCTGTCTGTCTGTCTGCCTCTCTTTCTCTCTCTCTCTCTCTCTCTCTCTCTCTCTCTCTCTCTCTCTCTCTCTCTCTCAGTGATGAACCTATAGTCCCTTTGGATTGAGATTGAGTGCTCCACTGCCTTGGTCTCCAGGAATCATCAGACTCCGACTCGGATGGAGAAGGAACGGGGTCAAGGCGAGGAGAGCCCAACAAGTTTGAGAACCTCTGTGATGGCGTCGTCAATTCCATGGCCCTGGTTCATGCAGCTCTTCAAGAGGTGAGTTGTGGAAACCATATCTGTTGTCTGTCTCAAGCTGTTTGCCCTATTTGAGTTGCCTTTTTGCTCTGTCTTGCTTGTTGTCAGTACGTGTCTCTCAGGGCCACAGTAGGCTTGCTGCGTGTGATACGAGGCTGGTTTTGTTCATGTACCGCCACTCTAGGGCACAAAGAAAAAATAGATGTGGTTGAAGTAACACATGGCCAGAAAAAAATAAGGTTGGTCAGAACTTTTTTTTTATGTACAGAAGAGGCCAGATTGAACATAAATCACAATTTTTCTTTTGCTGAAAAAACTTATTTTCTTTATTTGAATAGTGGATTCCCAAGTGCTCATATGGGAGGGAAGATGGGACAGCACACAATTCGTTGAATACCATCAATTTCTTCTCCTTTTTTGAGGAGCTGGGCCGCAAGCACAAGAGTTGCGTCCCTTGCTTTGGTTTTCCACATCTATTTATGTATCTGCGCCGGAGCTATTTTTAGGGACCCGCCGTTTTGTCTGACAGCTGTAATGTATAACTTCACGTAGTTCGTCTTGTGGAGATGATATTAACCGTAGATTTTAGTTGTGCGGGGTAGACCACCCGCCAAAAATTTTGAATAGTGCTTTTGATATCAATGTTTAGTAATTATTGTCGGATCAGATAGCGAAACTATCACAAGCAACTTAAACGAGCTTGGGAGCAGCGCTTACGTTTGATTCGGCAGCTGCAGTCGAACTCGATCGGTCAATCGATGTCTGACATCACACTTTGAGATTTCAATAACTTCATGAAGTTGCAGTAGTTGCTTGTTTGCTGGAATGCCATGTAGCTTGACAACTTTTCCATCAATAATTTTGCCACGATGGTTATGGCAAATGACACAGTACTGTTTCCACCCCCACATACTTAAGTTGAGCGATCTATAGTATTCAGTGCAGACGAAATGTTCGAGAATGCAACCGGCAGCTGCAGTCGAACTCGATCGGTCAATCGATGTCTGACATCACACTTTGAGATTTCAATAACTTCATGAAGTTGCAGTAGTTGCTTGTTTGCTGGAATACCATGTCGGATCAGATAGTGAATCGATCACTCGTGCATTGAGTTTTGATGCGAGACCACGACACTCCCCGCAGGTGTGTTTTGTTTGCGTTGTAAATTTTGAGTACTAGCTGTAAGTGTAAAAATGGTCAGTTATTAATATAATCGGTGATTTTAGTTGTAATGAAACTTTTTGTGTGTTTTAATGCCATTTTCTTGTCATCATCGACCCGATCTTACAAGTTAGGCCTGTACATTACGCCGTGCGGGCAAGAAGATCACTCATCGACTGGATGAGAGTGAATTTTCGGTCCTCGCCAGACCAGGGAAACGAAATTGTCAATTCAAGCCAGAACTAAACAGTTATCTGCTGCTACTCATTCGAGCTTTACATGACACCGTACTGTTTTCCACCCCCACATACATGTACTTTGAGCGATCTAGCAAAGATCTAGTATTCATTGCAGACGCTTCGAGAATCGACCGGAACTAGGTGGTTCTACCTAACGCGTTGTTTTTCGACAGAGAGCGCCGAGGATAACTCCTGCAGGGTACGTTAATGAGAATGTCCTATTGTTACAGACAGATTAATCCGTGTCAAGTTGTGATGGATTTTAGTACGAGCTTTTCAAAATACGTACGTCGTCAAGCAGGAGCGGAAGAAGCACCGTGGCAGCCCCTAAATGCTCCTTTTTCACATCTGTGAGACGGTAGACAGCTTTGTCCAAATGGATCCTTAATCAAGCACGACGTAATTATTCTCATAATAGTACTCGTATTATTATTTCCAGACAGGTCGGAAACGCAGATAAAAGTGGGACCTCATCCTGAAAAGTTTCCTAAATCGGACCAGACTTGAGAGGCGTCCACAGCGGACCACCTCAGTGCCCCTATAGGGATGCAGAAACCACTTTTGGTCGACCCATTATTAGACATTATCCCCTTCACGTGGCAGAGTGAGCTTGTGTTGGACTTGAGTTGTGGCCTTTGGTACAGAACTCGTCGCGGAGACGGAGCTATATAAATACAGCAAAGGCTGCTTAAGCTCCCACCTTTGAGCCCCACGGAGTAGAGGATACGTTGAAGAGAGCAGGCCTATAATCGAAGTTGATGTAAGTTGGTTTTATAAAGTACGAGGATCATCACTTCAGGACAATATGGGAGAGCATACAGAAGCAGAAGTACCATGTAAAAAAAGGGTCATTTTTGTTAAAGATAGCCGAAAAAATGTTTTTCATATATTTTTGTAGCAATTCGATTTAGAATATGACTGTATGCTTCGTTTTTGGGGAAAACAGCTATTTGATCGTTTTAAAATAGGGGGGGGACTCCAAATATCAGCTGTCATAACGAGGAATGAGAACTTCAAATTCGGCTTTCTCAGTTTCCAGGTTTTCTCGGCTATGTGTTTTAGATTTCAAACATCACATCTTTGTGCTCTGAAGTGTGACTTCCTTGGAACTTGGCGTATTTGGTTTATACATCCTGCTTCCCGGGATGACCCATGATCAAAACTGTATCTTCCTGTTTGTCAAAGTTACAGGATCTTGAATATGTCATTAGCGACTCAACGCATGTGACTTACCGTGACGTGTGAAGTTGATCAGATACATTCGGAGGACGAAACTCGATGTCAATATATCTTCTCTTGCTGATTCGTCATCTGCATAGCTTCAATAAGTCTTGATAAGGTGGTGGAATGTGGGAACGTTTATCGTGTTTGTTTGTTTTCACGGAAAGTGGTAGAATTGCAGTCAGAATTGCAACTTTTGCCACCCATTTCCAGGTTTTCATTGTATTCACTGTACGTCGTCATGCTTGCCGGTGAGTAGGATACTACACATTTGCTTTGCATAACGTTTTGTGTTGAGAATCGTGAAGAAACGTTGCTTGATTTGCATCAGTGGTTGTTTCATGATGACACCGGCAGATTTAAGCATTGTCACCTCATTGTTAACCAAGTGAAGAGTGTTAACTTTTGACAGCAGAATGCATCGCCCTACCGCAACCCACAAAATTCGACGTGAACAATGCTCAGGTAAAAACCTATTTACATTGATGGGTAAATAACAACATCACTTTAGTCTTGCTTGTTGGTACACCATGCTTCGACAACTGCTCCAAAGACGTTTGACTGATGCAGAGATGGCTAGAAGTGTCGGAATGCTTGAAACTGAATCATATCAGTGCCAAGTGGCACAAGGCCTTGAATGTCACCCAAAGTGTGATCTCTCGGATGTGGATCCGGTACCAAACTACAGGTACCGTCTCAAGAAAGCATTCTCGTGGAAAAACTCGTATCACCACTCAGCGGGAAGACAGATTTCTCGTCATGCAAGCTCGTCGACACCCCTTCTGAATGGCTACTCAGCGCATGAAAACGACCTCCGTCGCGCAAACGGAACTCGATTTTTGACTGACACCGTGAGAAGAAGACTTCATGACGGTGGCTTGAGGCAATCCGCATTCCCTTGATCCAGCAGCATAGGCAAGCAAGACTTACCTGGGCTCCACAGCACGCCACATGGACCATCGCTGACTGGATGCCCGTCTTGTGTACCGACGAGTCAAGATTTTGCTTGGACATGCCAGATCGCCGGCAGAGAGTGTGGAGGAGTAGGAATCAGCGATTCCACATTGTGCATGTGGCCTAGAGTGACCGTTATGGAGGCGGATCCCTGATGGTCTGGAGTGATATCAGCGTGCAGGGAAAGACAGACCTCCCCGTGCTCTTGAACGGATCCTTGACAGTGGTCACATACGGGGATGAGACTTTTTACCCCATCGTGAGACTCTACGCTGGAGTGATCGGCCCTGATGTTATTCTCATGAACGACAACACCCGCTTACATAAACGCATTGTGGACCAGTACCTTGACGAACAATCAATCGAGCCAATGGAGCAGCCAGCTAGATATCCAGATTTAAATCCCATAGAATACGTTTGGGACTTGATCGGTAGAGCCGTCCATGCACCTGTCAACCAACCCCGCACGCTGGATCAACTTGGACCGGCCCTTTAGGGGGGGAGTGGGACAGGATTGCCCTGCAGAGGTACGGGATCTCATCTGTTTCCTGAGGAGTCGCTGTTAGGCTGTCATTCTAATGCGTGGGGGTCACACAAGTTACTGACATATAATCTTGTGTCGTTTGAAGTAGACCTCACACAGTTTTGAATGTCATACCTTGTTCACACCATATGCTGATTCTCCCTTACTGTGATGCATATTACTAGTTAACTCATCCCTAGCAGGGACTGAACCACGGCACCTAATCGCCACGCACGATTGCCAACAGGTCGAGCTACTACGCCAAGTCCCGATCTTAAAACAAAAGCGTTCATCAGTAGTTAGTCGTGCGCCTGCTGTCAATGTACTTGCTCCAGTTTTAATGAGACGCAGATATGTATAGATCGTAATGATGGAGAGTAACAAGACCCCTTTAATATGTTCCTTCATTAGGGTGATATCTTTGTGCTCCCGCTGAGCAGTGGCATTACCTCCCCTGCAATAGTATAATAATTATTATTGACTGCAGGCGAACGACTGACTACGCTGATGAACGCATCTTTTTTTCAAATCTGGATTTCTCGTAGTAGCTCGACGTTTTGGCAATTGTGCGGAGCTATAAGGTGACGTGGTTCAATGGCTACTCGGGATAACTTGATTGTTATGCTCAATCATTACGATCGATACATATCTGCGTCCCCTAAAAAAATGGAGGGTTAACACGACCACTTGAATTTATTAGAACGATCCCTATTTTTGAGGCCACGCTTGCGGTTGTGCCGTCCAAACTATTCTACTATTGACATCTTTGCTATTTATGATTCTGTGTTGTTGTTTGATACCCGATGAATAGAAAGAAGTAACTTTTGTTTGATTAAAGCCAATGACATTTACAAAAGAATTAATCTTTTTAGTTTTGCAGAGCAAATGTGGAGAAGTACTCGTGCATGTGCACAGAAGCTTAACGTGTTGTTTGTTTCTTTACGACCGGGCGAGAACTAACAGTTTTACAAAGCAAGATCTCGCAAATAAAAAGTAATCAGATTATTCAAATCTTCACGGATAGTTTTAATCATTTATCAGTTACTTGTAAACAGTACAACTTGGTCGTACTCTTTAACTTCTGATGGAACTTTAATGTGGCTGCTGGGTTTCGTGTTGACACTACATCAGAAGTGAAAGAAAAAAAACGGGGCAAACTGACACTCCTCTGAATACTCGGACTCTCCGCATTGTGAGGGATTAATCTTTCCAAACACCTATCGTCTGTACATCTGGAAGTATTGCACGATGCTTCTGAACTGCGATTATGCAAATTGCGTTTTCAATGCGTACTCCTTAGCATCCTTACTCATCTCCCCTCCCCGTTCTCTCCGTCTCCTTTCCCTCC
>JAWQFJ010007401.1:22500-25000 GCA_034096865.1 Theodoxus fluviatilis
TTAAAACATTAAGAAAACAATTCGAAGCATATATGTGTGATAATAATAATAATAATAATAATAATAATAATAATAATAATAATAATAATAATAATAATAATAATAATAATAATAATAATAATAATAATAATAATAATAATAATAATAATAATAATAATAATAATAATAATAATAATAATAATAACTTAATTTTAAAATACGGTAAAATGTACGGGTACTCACCAGTAACGAATGATGTTGATTGAAAAAGATTATGATGATGATGATGATGATGACTTGGCTGTACAGTAAGATGAAGCTAATGAAGATGATGACGTTGATGATGACTTCACAGCAAAGCAGAGATCAGCTCCTCAGGTGGCGCCGCTTCTTCAGGCGCGTGCGTCTTCGTGCGTCTAACCAGACGTTGTTATCTATTACTTTGATAATTCATATTTTATTTCATATTGATATTTTGCTGAATTTTAATTAGTATTTATGTTATAGAATTATTGAATTATATATATTTAAAATAATTAGCGTAATAAAGCGTAAAAAAACGCTTATTGCCACTAATATAGCCATCAAAGAAATCGCGGTAGATATCAGCGATTCCGCGAAGATGCGGGGTTTCCGCAAATAATTATTAGTAAGGTTCTAAGGACAATCCCGCGAATAACCGAGGGAGCGAGTGCCGAACCGTGAATGCGCGGGCGTAAACTGTATCACTATCAAATCATCGTCATCATCATCAGCAGCAGCAAGTACAACAACAGCAGCAGCAGCAGCAGCAAGTACAACCACAACAACAGCAGCAGCAGCAGCAAGTACAACAACAACAGCAGCAGCAGCAGCAGCAGCAGCAGTAGCAACAGCAACAGTAATAACTCAATGATAGCAACGATAGTTGTAAGACCGTAATTGTCAACACCACATCCGCCACAACAATAAACGGAACGAGAAAGAAGAAGACGAGAGGAAGGCGGGCACGTGCAAGTGAGAGGATGACATAGAGGACGAAACAGAGGATGAAACAGTTGATGAAACAGAGGACGAAACAGAGTGCGAGAAAGAGGACGAGAAAGAGGACGATGAAGAGGACGAAGCAGAGGATGAAGTAGAAAATGTATAATAAGGATGATATAGAGGATGAAATACATGATGATATACAGAATGAAACAGAAGAGAAAGCGAAAGACGCCGAGGAGGAGGAGGAGGAGGAGGAGGAGGAGGAGGAGGAGGAGGAGGGGGAGGGGAGGGGGAGGAGGAGGAGGAGGAGGAGGAGGAAGGAGGAGAGGAGAGGAGGAGGAGGAGGAGGAGGAGGAGGAGGAGGAGGAGGAGCGAGAGGAGGAGGATCGGGAGGAGGAGGAGGAGGAGCGAGAGGAGGAGGAGGAGGAGGAGGAGGAGGAGGAGGAGGAGGCGGATCGGGAGGAGGAGGAGGATCGAGAGGAGGAGAAGGATGAGGAGGAGGAAGAGGATAGGAGGAGGAGGATAGGAGGAGGAGTAGAAGGAGGAGGAGGATCGAGAGGAGGAGAAGGATGAGGAGGAGGAAGAGGATAGGAGGAGGAGGATAGGAGGAGGAGTAGAAGGAGGAGGAGGAGGATCGAGAGGAGGAGAAGGATGAGGAGGAGGAAGAGGATAGGAGGAGGAGGATAGGAGGAGGAGTAGAAGGAGGAGGAGGAAGAGGAGGAGGAGGGGGAGGAGGAGGAGGAGGAGGAGGAGGAGGAGGAGGAGGAGGAGGAGGAGGAGGAGGAGGAGGAGGAAGAGGCGGAGGAGGAGGAGGATATGAGGAGGATATGAGGAGGATATGAGGAGAAGGAGGAGGAGGAGGAGGAGGAGGAGGAGGAGGAGGAGGAGGAGGAGGAGGAGGAGGAGGAGGAGGAGGAGGAGGAGGAGGAGGAGGAGGAGGAGGACGGGAATGGAAGGGAAGGAGGAAGAGGAGGAGAAGTGGAATGGAAGGAGGATGAGTGGAAGGGAAGGAGGAGAAGGAGTGGAAGGGAAGGAGGAGGAGAAGTGGAAGGGAAAGAGAATGAGGAGTTAAAGGGAAGGGAAGGAGGAGGAGTGGAAGGAAATTGAAAGGAATGGAAATACACGATGAAAACCCTCATTCCGGGATAGGTTTCGCAATCCTTGCAAAGCAGTCATTTCTACCCACGCTGTCTTCGACAAAGCAGTGATCGCAGCCACCCACAAATATTGCAGCACTATCGATCGGCATGGTAACTAGTTTACACAGTAAATGTCCATTTCCCCACATGCTCATACACAAGAAAACACACACACACACACACACACACACACACACACACACACACACACACGCTTACGCCCACACACACACACACACAAACGCATTACATAGGCAAACTTCGCACAAATGTACACGCGTGCGCGCGCGCACGCATACACACGCGAGCACGCACACACACACACACACACCATCACTCACACACACACACACACACACACACACACACACACACACACACACATGCACACACACAAATGCGCTCACACACAC
>JAWQFJ010007401.1:30000-47500 GCA_034096865.1 Theodoxus fluviatilis
ATATAGCTGGAGACAGGAGTCAGGTAGGGTGATTACCTCTACCACACAGCAGTCTACCTTGATATAGCTGGAGACAGGAGTCAGGTAGGGTGATTACCTCTACCACACAGCAGCCTACCTTGATATAGCTGGAGACAGGAGTCAGGTAGGGTGATTACCTCTACCACACAGCAGCCTACCTTGATAAAGCTGGAGACAGGAGTCAGGTAGGGTGACTACCTCTGCCACACAGCAGCCTACCTTGATATAGCTGGAGACACAGTAGTCAGGTAGGGTGACTACCTCTGCCACACAGCAGTCTACCTTGATATAGCTGGTGACAGGAGTCAGGTAGGGTGACTACCTCTACCACACAGCAGCCTACCTTGATGTAGCTGGAGACACATGAGTCAGGTAGGGTGACTACCTCTGCCACACAACAGCCTACCGTGATGTTGCTGGAGACAGGAGTCAGGTAGAGTAGCTACCTCTGCCACACAGCAGCCTACCTTGATAAAGCTGGAGACACAGTAGTCAGGTAGGGTGACTACCTCTACCACACAGCAGCCTACCTTGATAAAACTGGAGACACAGTAGTCAGGTAGGGTGACTACCTCTACCACACAGCAGCCTACCTTGATGTAGCTGGAGACACATGAGTCAGGTAGGGTGACTACCTCTGCCACACAACAGCCTACCGTGATGTTGCTGGAGACACATGAGTCAGGTAGGGTGACTACCTCTGCCACACAGCAGCCTACCTTGATATAGCTGGAGACACAGTAGTCAGGTAGGGTGACTACCTCTGCCACACAGCAGTCTACCTTGATATAGCTGGTGACAGGAGTCAGGTAGGGTGACTACCTCTACTACACAGCAGCCTACCTTGATGTAGCTGGAGACACATGAGTCAGGTAGGGTGACTACCTCTGCCACACAACAGCCTACCGTGATGTTGCTGGAGACAGGAGTCAGGTAGAGTAGCTACCTCTGCCACACAGCAGCCTACCTTGATGTAGCTGGAGACACAGGAGTCAGGTAGGGTGACTACCTCTACCACACAACAGCCTACCTTGATGTAGCTGGAGACAGGAGTCAGGTAGGGTGACTACCTCTACCCCTCAGCAGCCTACCTTGATGTAGCTGGAGACAGGAGTCAGGTAGGGTGACTACCTCTACCACACAGCAGCCTACCTTGATATAGCTGGAGACAGGAGTCAGGTAGGGTGACTACCTCTACCCCACAGCAGCCTACCTTGATAAAGCTGGAGACACATGAGTCAGGTAGGGTGACTACCTCTACCACACAGCAGCCTACCTTGATAAAGCTGGAGACACATGAGTCAGGTAGGGTGACTACCTCTACCACACAGCAGCCTACCTTGATAAAGCTGGAGACAGGAGTCAGGTAGGGTGACTACCTCTACCCCACAGCAGCCTACCTTGATATAGCTGGAGACAGGAGTCAGGTAGGGTGACTACCTCTACTACACAGCAGCCTACCTTGATAAAGCTGGATACACATGAGTCAGGTAGGGTGACTACCTCTGCCACACAACAGCCTACCTTGATGTAGCTGGAGACAGGAGTCAGGTAGAGTAGCTACCTCTGCCACACAGCAGCCTACCTTGATGTAGCTGGAGACAGGAGTCAGGTAGAGTAGTTACCTCTGCCACACAGCAGCCTACCTTGATAAAGCTGGAGACACATGAGTCAGGTAGGGTGACTACCTCTACCACACAGCAGCCTACCTTGATATAGCTGGAGACACATGAGTCAGGTAGGGTGACTACCTCTACCACACAACAGCCTACCTTGATGTAGCTGGAGACACATGAGTCAGGTAGGGTGACTACCTCCGCCACACAGCAGCCTACCTTGATATAGCTGGAGACACATGAGTCAGGTAGGGTGACTACCTCTGCCACACAACAGCCTACCTTGATGTAGCTGGAGACAGGAGTCAGGTAGAGTAGCTACCTCTGCCACACAGCAGCCTACCTTGATGTAGCTGGAGACATATGAGTCAGGTAGGGTGACTACCTCTACCACACAGCAGCCTACCTTGATGTAGCTGGAGACATATGAGTCAGGTAGGGTGACTACCTCTGCAACACAGCAGCCTACCGTGATGTAGCTGGAGACATATGAGTCAGGTAGGATGACTACCTCTGCCACACAGCAGCCTACCTTGATGTAGCTGGAGACATATGAGTCAGGTAGGGTGACTACCTCTACCACACAGCAGCCTACCTTGATATAGCTGGAGACAAATGAGTCAGGTAGAATAGTTATCTCTACCACACAGCAGCCTACCTTGATGTAGCTGGAGACACAGTAGTCAGGTAGGGTGACTACCTCTACCACACAGCAGCCTACCTTGATATAGCTGGAGACATATGAGTCAGGTAGGGTGATTACCTCTACCACACAGCAGCCTACCTTGATATAGCTGGAGACAAATGAGTCAGGTAGAGTAGCTACCTCTGCCACACAGCAGCCTACCTTGATGTAGCTGGAGTCAGGTAGGGTGACTACCTCTACCACACAGCAGCCTACCTTTCTTCTTTGGTTTCTACTGTAACGCAATGACAGGTACGTGTTCGATCTGAAAAAGTCACACATTCAACTAAGATAACTTTTACGTAAAGCCCACAGACCGTACCATATACGGGTTCTCGCGTCGTCGCTGGAAATGTCTTCTGCACAACAATGGTGTAGGTCAGAGATGATATAATTGCTGCTGCCACTGTGTTCATCTGGCAGGAGAGGAGAAAAAAAGACAGAGACAGTGATTATTGGGAGTACGAATGGCTGCAGAAGAGGCCACAGCCAGGTGCTCACATCTGATTCTTCCCTCCTCGAACCACAGGGCAAGATGATGAGCCATGTACATGAAGTATAACAATCAAGTCCTTTAACCAATGCATGAGTTCTGGGGTGCCTGAAAGACCTGGAAATGTTCACCCGAGGACGCTCGCCAGCATTCGTAACATTTACTGCATCTACCTTGAGCGTATGAACGAGTGTGCAGATACCTTAGCTATTAATAAAAACGATAACATCTGCAACTATAACAACGACGACAATGATGGTAATGTCGACGACGACGACGACGATGCTGCTGCTGATAACGATGATACAAAAGTGTTTTTTTTAAATAATGATTTTATTGAGTTTTATTTACAGAAAGAAAGAAACATAGAGGTGGGTGGGGGGTGGAGGCATACTTAGTGGTTCTCATCATTATCAATCATCAACATCAATCATCAACATCAATCATCAACATCAATCTTCAACATCAATCATCTACATCAATAATCAGCATCAATCATCAGCATCAATCATCAATCATCATCATCCCAGTACTTTCATGAATTCGTTCTTAGACAAAAAGATATCTAAATAAAAAGAACAGCAAAGGAGGAAGTCTACTGAGTAGTCGGGGGTAGATGGAAAGGGGTGGTTTTATATATATATTATATATATATATATATATATATATATATATATATATATATATATATATATATACATTTTAATAGGGGGTTTATCTCCTTCTAGCCGAAAAAAGAACGAAAGAGAAAGAGATGTATTATAAGTTGTTAAGAGAGAAAGAGTGAGAGAGAGAGAAAGAAAGAGAGAGAGAGAGAGAGAGAGAGAGAGAGAGAGAGAGAGAGAGAGAGAGAGGGGGTATATGAAGGGTATGCGAAATAAGAAATGTAAGGGCATCTGATGATGAAGAAGGAATGTTAGGAATGCTGGTCGAGATGGAGTGATGTGGATTTCACAGCGCCGAATTGTGTCGAGTGGCATTTCCAATACAAGTCAATGTACTGTAATGTACAGTATATTAATTCATTATATAAAATTGTTCCATTTGGTCATAAAATGATCAAGGGTCTGGCCGATTTTGTGCTATATTTTTCTATTTGAATCACCTGTATTATGTATCTGGTCAAATCTTGAATATTTGGTTTATCCTTTTTCTGCTTACAATAATAAAAATGTTTCTAGTTAGGGTTAATATGTGATTGACTGTTTTACTTCCCTGCAAAGCTCCAAATAAGTTTTCGGAAGTAGTGAATTTGACAACCTGGTCTATTTTTTTAAGATTCAATATTGTCCCAGAGAATCTTGTTAAATGGACAAAGGAGAAAAACATGTTCTAATGTCTCTCGTTCATTTCTACACATGCTGCACCTGTCGTCGTTTGATAGTCGTATTGCTTTTAGATATACATTAGTAGGTAGGATTCTGTGTAAAAGCTTGAACTGAAATGATCTTGTTCACGTGTCTGGTTTGGCCCATTTATATAGTGTGTGATACTTCTTCCATGGAAGGCTGTTCTTGACCATTTTTCATGTCCTGCAGGTAAATAATTATTTTTTGTTAGATTGTAATAGAAAAAGGTAATGCCTCTCTTTGCTTTGGTTTCCAATATTCCCTTAATTGGAGGAGAACAGAGTATCTAGCATAGATTGAATACAGTTACGTGTGAGGATATCTTTCCATCTCCCCGGGATGTTATGCACTATTCTGTTGTATAATTTAAAAAATTGTCATTAATCTGGTATTGTGACATTATTTCAGAGAATACTTTTGGTTGAACTTTCACATTGACGATATCTCTGACTGAATTTATGCCTGCGTTGTACCACTCATGATTGAACAAGTACTTATCTTTCAGGGAAGGATTGTTCCACAAAGATTGAGAGAGGATCTGTTCTACCGTTGATGGTTGATCAAATTTTGTTAATATCTCATTCCAATGACTGAAAACTTCTTTCCAAAATGGATTCAGTCCTGCGATGGCACGCACATGCACACGCACACACACACACACACACAACACACACACACACACACACACACACACACACACACACACACACACACTCGGTCACTTCTCAACCACACGCTCTACAGTCGGCAAGGTTGAGGTGACCAGTTTGTTGTTGCCTTGAATCGGACTTGGGTCACCCAGTTTGGTCTGGAAAGCAAACAAACTGTGATGCGTAATTGGACATGTACTGCAGTCAATTGTGTAAACAAGTCGGGTTTTGAGAATCTGGGGCGCGTTGCTTAACCTTCCTAGTTGGCAAATTCTAGGCCGGTGTCAACATGTGTCAAACAAAATTGACTGCCTTTACATCTGGTTTCATCATGTTGAAACTTGTTGACACCAGCCATTTCCTCGCAAGATCTTACAAGGTTCCTAGCGTAAGCAACGCGACCCTGAAACAATCGGCCCCCCTCTGGTAGCTTCTACAGTGACATGGGGCAGCCCCGTGCCGAGCTACAGGTTGTCCCCAAGTCCAGAAGGCAGGGGTTCCTGCTGATGATAGGGCATCGAGCGGATCGGGGTCTCTGCTGCACGTGTTGCTGGCTCCAGTAATAAGACTTTGTCGGGTCTGCAGAGCAGCAAACAATATTCGCGGCTTGATCTCCGTCATAAAATCCTGTCGATACGGGGGGTTACTTAGCTTGCGCCGGGAAGATAAAGTCCACAAAATCCGGTTTTCGGTTTCAAAAAGTGTTATTCACGCACTGGTCGATACACAGTGCTGCAATCAGTAATCAGCATTACCATAAAATTTCACTCTCGAAACTGAATCTCGGAAGACAAAATCGCTGTTTATGCGTTCCTACACGTGTCCTCTGTCACTCTCGCTTGTCTCTTCGTCGCGCTCTCTCCTAAAACGCTTTGTCTCACGTGTGTATTCTCTGGTGCACACCTCACTCTAGGGCTCAATCCCACAGATGACTCATCATGCCTTATAAAGGAGGACTCTTGCACCCATCTGTGTTTTTCTTGCGCTCACACCTTTTCTGTCTTGCTCGCCCTCACGCCGTCCCGCTGTACATACCTTTTCACAGGTTCCAGAATCTTCCCACATCAACCAGAATCCCCTCGACCATCTGGAAGCAGCTCGAATGACGTCACGTGACACTTCAAAAGACGAATTCACCCTGACTACGTCATGAAACTAGGCAACGGCAAGGTCGACGAGGCTTATGTAAGAGCTTGAAACCACCATCACATTCTAGAACATTCCAGAACCTTCACAACACGCAGACTCCGGGGCCAAAAGCATTTGCTTGCAATGTCGGATCACGAGCAAAGGGCGATCGTTTCGTTTCCATTTCGAGCATGGAATTGCCAGCGCTTTAGAGTGTCTTTGTTGGCTGGAATATTTGGTTGTCATGCTCTTCGAGACAAGCGGTGATGGGTAGAAAACAAAGACCCTGTCGAGGGATGATGCATCTTGCATGTGTGCATCTGGTCGTAGATCTTGTATTAGACAGAAATAATGTGTAAGGAAGTGGAAAAAGATCGATAAACAGGGAAACAGTCGAAAAGTATTTGTCAGAAGAAGAGCGAGAAAACTTCACTTTCAGCTACCAGTCTTGGGTTGAGAGCAAGCCTATCTAGCTGTATGTGAGCACATTTTATGAAGCAGTAGCACAAAAGGGCTCCTGATCAAATGAGTTGTGTGTGCATGGCTAACTGAGGTTGCCCCTGCTGCTAACTTTTAGGCTGTGCTGCGGTTGATGGCGGAAGTTGCCGGAGCGCTCTCAGCGATCCCGTGGTCGGAAATGTCAGTGGGAGGTAGGGCTTCCCCACACGTGGACACGTTTCTGGCTGTTTCCATTGGAGAAATTGCACTGGCAAGTCGCAAACAGTGTTTTTGTGGCGTGCTCAAACGTGGCAGTTTTCTGGCAACTATGCCTTTTCCATTGGAAATCACCTGCTCGCAAGTCCCATGCAAGAGCAGTGTTCTGTCGAATGTCTGCCTAGTAGGAACACATATTATATTTCCATGTCCGTCGATCATTTCGTCGAACAGCCAATCAGATGGGTTCCTGATTGCGTCCAGCTAGATGTCCCAAAGGCAGCCTAGCCTCATTCGATTCTAAACTTCTGTGTTTTCTGCTACTACATCTGTCAGTTGTAGGATGTCCTGATGCCTAAATATGAGTTTCTCGTACAGTTCTGCATTACTGTATCTTTCTAATGTGTGCAGTTTATTGCGAAAAACCTCTTGTCGTCACAAGGTGTGCAGCTGACTTAGATGAAATTCAAACACCGCCCGTATTAAACGACTGGGTGGTGAGCGTAGTTAATAACGGATCAAGGATGCGATTTCACACAGTAACACCCAACCGAGAAGGGTGTTTGTGGGGAACTGGTTGGTTGGGGAATTGTACATTGAAAGTAATACCACATGCACTATAAACACGATGGTGTGGGGAAAGTTGGAATGACATCTATGAACACAAAAATGCATTATGGATTTCCATGCGGGGTGTCCCGGGTTCATTTGCCGACTGATGCCATAGACCTTTTTTTAAAACCCCAGTTCTCATTTAGCTGTTTTACCGGACACACAAAAAATGTCCTGTCGCTTTTACAAAACTTGCTTCCTGTATGGAGGCTTTCAGCTTTATCTGCGTGAGTTGTCAGCAACAAGCGCAACAAGAGCATGGTATGGACGGTCCTCCGTTGTTAACTACTACTGCGTTGGTTGCAAGAGTGCATGTTTCCTTTGTCCAGAGTTTAGTAATAATTGCAACTTCACGGTGGCCAGCACTGGAGGCCAGCACTGGAGGCCAGCAATGGAGGCCAGCACTAAAGGCCAGCATTGGAGGCCAGCACCGGAGGCCACAACCGGAGGCCACCACCGGAGTGAGCACTAAATGTCAGCACTAAATGTCAGCACTGGAGGCCAGCACTGGAAGCCAGCACCGGAGTCAGCACTGAAGGCCAGCACTAAAAGCCAGCATCAGAGACCAGCATCAGAGGCCAGCACTAAAGGCCAGCACCCGAGGCCAGCACCCGAGGCCAGCACCCGAAGCCAGCACTAGAGGCCAGCACTAGAAGTCAGCACCAGAGGCCAGCACTAAAGGCCAGCACTAGAGGCCAGCACTAAAGGTCAGCACTAGAGGCTAGCACTAGAGGCCAGCACTAGAAGTCAGCACCGGAGGCCAGCACTACAGGCCAGCACCTGAGGCAAGCACCCGAGGCAAACGCTAGAGGCCAGCACTAGCAGTAAGCAACGGAGGCCAGCACTAAGGTCAGCACTAGAGGCCAGCGCTAAAGGCCAGCACTAGAGGCCAGCACCCGAGGCCAGTACTAGAAGCCAGCACCCGAGGCCAGCACTAAAGGCCAGCACTAGAGACCAGCACTAGAGACTAGCACCCGAGGCCAGCACCCGAGGCCAGCACCCGAGGCCAGCACCCGAGGCCAGCACCCGAGACCAGCATCGGAGTCAGCACTGGAGGCCAGCACTAGATGCCATCACTGGAGGTCAGCACTGAAGGCCAGCACTGGAGGCCAGCACTAAATTCCAGCACTAGATGCCAGCACTGGAGGCCAGCGCTATGCCAGCACTGGCGGCCAGCACTGGAGGCCAGCACTAAAGGCCAGCACTAGAAGCCAGCACAGGAGGCCAGCACTGGAGGCCAGCGCTAAATGCGAGCACTAAATGCCAGCACTGGAGGCCAGCACTACAGGCCAGCACAGGAGGCCAGCACTGGAGGCCAGCACAGGAGGCCAGCACTAAGGGCCAGCACTACATGCCAGCACAGGAGGCCAGCACTAAATGCCAGCACTGGAGGCCAGCACTAAATGCCAGCACTGGAGGCCAGCACTAAATGCCAGCACAGGAGGCCAGCACTAAATGTCAGCACTGGAGGCCAGCACTGGAGGCCAGCACTGGAGGCCAGCACTGGAGGCCAGCACTGGAGGCCAGCACTGGAGGCCAGCACTAAAGGCCAGCACTGGAGGCCAGCACTGGAGGCCAGCACTAAAGGCCAGCACTGGAGGCCAGCACTGCATGAGCAGTTCCACAGCATCACAAAGGGCCTGCGACTACCATGGCGTGCTGTACTGATGATGGTTAGAGATCACTTACGTCCACATAAACAGAAGCGACAGGGATCACGTATCGACAGCTGTAAAAGAGAGGCGCACACACACACACACACACACACACACACACACTCACACACACACACACACACACACACACACACACACACACACACACACACACTCACACACACACACACACACACACACACACACACACACACACACACACACACACACACACACACACAGACGGACGAAGGGACAGACAGACAAACGAACACGACAGACAGACAGACAGACAGACAGACAGACAGACAGACAGACAGACAGACAGACAGACAGACAGACAGACAGACAGACAGACAGACAGACAGACAGACAGACAGACAGACAGAGGCAGATAGAAAGGGGCAGACAGGCAGGCAGGCAGGGAGGCACATAGACAGACAGGCAGGCAGCCAGACTGAGTGAGAGAGTCAGACAGACAGAGCCAGCCAGCCAGAGACACAGACACACCTATAGACACACAAAAAGACGGACAGACAGGCAGACAGCCAGACAGCCAGAGCCACAGACACACCTATAGACACACAAAAAGACAGACACACAAAAAGACACACACACACACACACACACACACACACACAGAGACAGACAGACAGACAGACAGACAGACAGACAGACAGACAGACAGACAGACAGATGGACGGACGGACGGACGGACGGACGGACACACACACATGTACACACAGACACATGTACACACAGACACATGTACACACAGACACATGTACACACAGACACATGTACACACAGACACATGTACACACAGACACACAAACAGACACACACACACACACACACACACGCATACTCACACACTTGCACACACACGGACGGACAGTCAGTCAGAGAAGCACAGAGGGAAACTGAGACATACAGAGATATACAGACAACGCAGAAAAGCACTTAGACACAGACAGACACACAACACAAACAGAAATGTAGAGCCACAAAGAGAGACAGAAAGAGACGGAGAGAGAAAGAAAGAGACGGAGAGAGAAAGAAAGAGACTGGGAGAGAGAGAGAGAGAGAGAGAGAGAGAGAGAGAGAGAGAGAGACAGAGAGAGAGAGAGAGAGAGAGACAGAGAGAGAGAGAGAGAGGGGGGGGGGTAACGGAGGGAGACCGAAACAGGGACCCAAAAGGAGAGAAAAGCAGATACGGAGAGAAAGAAGAGAGCAAGCGATGGAGAGAGGGAGAGATGCTGGTGGAGAAAGACAACAAACGGAGCCGAGTAGCAGTTGGCAGCGATGACAGGAAGCAGATGGGAGAGGACCCTTTAAGAGTGCACGGACTGCAACGTGTTGCCTGACGGGGCGGGTCCAGGCTGACCAATCAGAGGAGCGAGGGGCGGGGAGCAGGCAAGGTGGCAGCGCGGAAGGACTGCAGGACCCCTGACGTCACGAGAACTGGTGCCACGCCGCAGCAGCAGGCAGAAGGCATAGTTCTGCGGACCGAGCTGACTGAGTGGTGTGGGCACCACTCTTGCTGGAGACAAATTCCGAAACAAAAGACTGGCGTTTAACTCCTCGACGCACCGGAGAGGTGAGTGCTGTTGATGGAAGCGTCTGGGGCGAGATGGACCGGTGTTTGCGAGCTTTCCTCAAGTGAGGCAGTCGTCGACTGCTTTTTTTGTTCCTGAAACTGCAAGTCAGTCCTGTTGCCATGATCTGTACTGCCTGCCTATATTGCATACATGTATCTTGTTTGGTTAGTTTTGTTTACCTCGTTATGTGTATCTATGTGCACAGTTTTCTCCTCCACCTCCTCCTCCTCCTCCGCCTCCTCCTCCTCCAGCCATCCCTCCTCCTCCTCCCTCTTCCCCTCCTCCTCCTCCTCCCTCTTCCCCTCCTCCTCCTACCTCTCCTCCTCCTCCTCCTCGTGCTCCTCCTCCTCCTCCTCCTCCTCCTCCTCCTCCTCCTCCTCCTCCTCCTCCTCCTCCTCCTCCTCCTCCTCCTCTCTCCTCCCTCATCCCCTCATTCTCTCCCTCCCTCCTCCTCCTCCTTCTACTCCTCCTTCTCCTCCTCTTTCCCCTCCCTCTTCCCTTCTTCCGCCCCCTCCCCCTCCCTCCTCCTCCTCCTCCACCTCCTTTTTCTCTTTCACTCTCCTCCTCCTTCTCCTCCTTCTCCACCTCCTCCTCCTCCTCCTCCTCCTCCTCCTCCTCCTCCTTCTTCTCCTCCTTCTCCTCCTTCTCCTCCTCCTCCTCCTCCTCCTCCTCCTCCTCCTCCTCCTCCTCCTCCTCCTCCTCCTCCTCCTCCTCCTCCTCCTCCTCCTCCTCCTCCTCCTCCTCCTCCTCCTCCTCCTCCTCCCTGCTGCTACTGTTTCTGCTGCTCTCCCTGCATATATTTCTCTACCTCTCTCTCACCTCCCTCTCTGTTATCTTCCCTACTCCTCTCCCTCTTTTCCATTCACTTAATTTCATCTTCTCCTCCTCTCTATTCCTCTCCAACTCCGTTTATCCGTCACCTTATCCCCCCATTACGAGCATCTCTGCCGCGGGTGTTTTACAGTTCAATTTCCAGCAATCAGTGGAGCTTTTGGTTCACGCGTGTTCCTTGTTTTAACTGCAAGGATACCTGATGGTGTCCTGCTCGGTCTACGAAGTAATGTGGTCTCGAGAGAACTTCTCTCACTACAGCGAAGAACAATAATTACATCAGAGTAAGCAGTGGTGGTGATACGACCTTCATTGTCCCCTGGGTACCTCATGGCAACGACTTCAACGTTCGATGACAAAAAAGAACGCCCAGGCTTGGTCGATTGGTTCCACTTCGAGAAGATCCCAAGAGTGAGCCAGACTTCTGGAAAGGGCATGTCCCTCCAATTTTCACAATATTTTTCATGTTTTGTAGGAAACCTTCCTAGTTCGAGAGTGCGTCAAAAACCTCTATGTGAGAACACATTTTTGCTGTTGTCTCCTCGCAGTTTTCTCTTATCAAAGGATTCCTTCAAGTCGAAATGAACTGCTCGTTTACTCCAACAACAACTTGCATGAGCTCAGTGCCCATGTTGTGCAGAGGCTATATGCTTGGTCTCACATTGTTGAAGACATGATGGCTCAGAAGGAAGAATACCACACCTGTAATTTTTCAGTCTCCCCCTCCTCGTCTCACTTATTTCCCATACGCATCTACTCCCATTCCCACTCATTTTGGTCTTTGTCTGGTACTATATGTTAAAATAAGCAAGTGCTGAAATTGATGTGAAAGTGATTTTTCTGCATCATTGTTGACCATGTAATTTGGACCGAAAAAAGATTTAAGAACTTAAATGTTGTGCAGAGGCTGCACCGAGTAAAAGGCCCCGCAGCCTCGTCCTGCCATCTCAGTCGGCAGCGTACTTACTGTAGACCAACTGAGCGTCTCTTTTCTCCTCGCAGGGGTCTTGGTCCTTCGCGAGTTGTTGGGGTTTTGTTGTTGTTGTTTTTTAAGCGAAAGAGCCATCTGTGTTGGTCTCCTAGTACAGGTGTCAGCTCAACTAGCAACACCACTCGTTTCTCCTTGCGTCAGATGATGAGATCAGGTCATTGATTGGTTATAAAGGCACACGCTTCGACGCTGAAGGTGAACCACTCAGGTCAGCAATCAATTCCCAGGCAAGTGTAGCTCCTTCTCCTTGACCTCTTGTGACCAGTGCTGTGTTGAATGAATGAATGAATGAATGAATGAATGAATGAATGGATGAGTGAATGAATAGTTTAGTTAGGCCACCGGCTCGTACAAGGGAGGAATCATAGTTTACATCAAAATATATTACATTACAATGACATTACCATACATTGCCTTACATGCATTGAATTACATCAGCTGTGTTGTCGTACGTTACATTGTATCACCTTCTCTCTCTCTCTCTCTCTCTCTCTCTCTCTCTCTCTCTCTCTCTCTCTCTCTCTTCATCCATCATTAAAGAGTATCGATATTTGTCAACTATTTGTATATCATTGCATGCAAACAACGTTCGAAAATTCTCGCTCCAGCACTTTTCTTGGTCTAAATCCAGATATCTCGTTCGGATAGTGTTGTATTTTGGACAAACAAAAAGTGCATGATATTCATCTTCTGGTGTATCGTTACTTAATGGACATTTCGGATTATGTTTATTTTAGGACGATATCTTCATCTATTTCATTCAACGTCACTTATTCCTATTCTTAAGCTATAAACGCATTTCTAAATACAGTGTGTCCAGTAGATGTAGAAACGTTGATAACATTGGACTTATTCAAACATTCTGTAGAGTTCGTATCTTTCGAAGCGCATTGTTGGTGTCAATCTCACTACAATTCGTCACAGACTGACTTTATCAAGTGGAGACAAAGCTCATTGAAACTGGTACATGTGATGCACTTACTGTAATAGAGAATTGTTATTTAAACTGTCTTGAGTATATTTCATGTGGCAATAGAGACTGTATTTATGATGTGGATATGCAGGGATAGGGTTACGTTTTCCCAGGGAAGCCTACCTTGCTTTTAGCAGGCCTTGCGAGGGATTATTCATGTTTGTGTGGAGGTGATGAAAGGATTTCAAGACATTTTTTCTTTAGTTCTACGGACCTCTCCTTTTTTCATTAACATCCTGCACACATGTCAGCGTTGTTTTAGAGGGCCTGAGGCACCAGGGCTCAAAAAACTACTTCACATCTGTCTTTCCAAAATGTCCAGTCGTCTTGAATCCCCCAGAACTAACGTTTTATCCTTTTTTCTCTTATTTTTGAAACGCTTTTTTCTAAAATCTTGTTTAAACACTTTTTTCGAGGGACGTGAAAAATTGGTGCGAAAGTGAGAGAGGAGTCTGACTCACCACTCCCACCGTACCAACGCAAATATATGAAAACTATTTCCATTGCATGATGACATAGCGTGAAGCAGCTAAAGGGCTTATTCGCACATGGACAGTGATCCACCCGGAGATCATGACAGCTGCGAGAAGATACCTCAGTAATTTCGTGAGACACCTCTGCGATCGGCAGCCATGGTCTGTAGGCCTCAAGAACTGTCGAACCAGGCCATAGTCCCTAGCGCCTCTTGCTGCCAAATGTTCCCACCTTTTGTCGTATTTGCCTGCATTTTAATTTGAAGAGTCAACTCCCTTGATATGGGAGCTGAAAGGGTAAACTGTGAAGAAAACGGTTGGCTTTTTTCCTAGTATTCACTGAACTTGATTTGCATCTGTTTTATCAAACGGAAGTGGGGGAGGCATGCGTACTTGCTACAAGTGGGCTGCAGAGACGAGTTCCCCAGAGGATAGCTGTTCCTATCGACATGTATCAAAAACGTTCAGAGATAAACGTTCACGGCGAGCGCTCGGTAACCCAAAGTTTGAAAATGTTTTAACCCCACCCACCCCCATTTTGACCTGTCCACGCGATCGTTGGTTGTGAACGCTCACCTCTGTTTCCTGCACCTATCGACACGAATCGCTATCCTTTTAGGAACACCACTCTGCTTCGCTGCCGTGTAAAGGACCAGTCAGTATTGTAATGTTCTTGGGGTTTCACAGATGTAGTGATGACTTCAGATAGCAATTGGATTCAACAACATGCTGTTTATTAAATCATTTCTGCCATAGGGAACCCTGGGTAAAAATTACAGGAAAGTAACTATGATTCGTTGGACATTACCGGAAGGGTTGCTTCCCTTAAATTAGAGTTAACTGAAATGTTACATTCCCTTTGTTTAGCAAAATATTGAGCTTTACTCTTATGCAGGGATGTAAATCGATAAGGATGCTATATAGCATTTACTAGATATTTATTTACATAACAGAAGCAACATGTATAAGATAGGACATCACCACTGATTCATGCATCAGATTTGGAAAATTTTAATTAATCTCTATCTTCATCTCGCCCTCGTGGCATCCTAGACCAGTAAAAAGCTTCTTGTACTCTGTCAGTGCAGTGTCCTTGATAGTGGGCACTACCTCTGAATGCACAGACAAGATAAGTTGGATCAGGTTCAGATCAAGGCATGTCTGGAGACCAAGGATTGGCTGAGAGTGTCCTTTTGTTTTCGCCACGTAGAACCTAGAGTGTTTCTGTTTGTCCTCGTAGGAAAACATTCATGTCCACGTGTTCCTTGACATCCAGTGGTTGGCCTGTGTATCCATATAGCTGCTGATGCGAATTCTTTAGTCTGGGAGGTTTCTTCAGCTCGTTGTAGGCTGACAATGGGAGGACGTTGACCTGGGCACCTGTGTCGAGCTTGCACTGCATGGCGTTGCCTGTCTGGAGCTGCATCTCCGCATACGCAGTTTTAGGCTGACTGTTCTGATGATCGACGATGTCGATGACAAGTCGGCGGGTATCAGTCTCTTCGTCACTCTCCCCTTCCACGTCGTGGATTTTTCTTTGGTTCCCTCGCTTCTTCTTGAAGCACACCTTGGCAAAGTGATTGTTCTTGTGGCAGTGGAAGCATTCTTTCCCGAACGCAGGGCACTGTTTCCTGCCGTATTTATTGCCATAATTCGGACAAAGAAAGGTGTCTGGCTTTCTGACTGTATTTTTCATGCTTTCCTTCCTACGTGTGTGAAGTGCATCTACTGTGTCACTTTTGGCCACTGATGCAAGCTGCTTCTTGGCAGCTTCAAATCTTCTGGTGATTTCTATGGCTCTTTGCATGGTAAGCGTATCACCTTTGTGCAGCAGTTTCTCACGAATGTCTTGTGAAGCTACGCCTGAGACAATACGATCCCTCACCATGTCGTCTGGCTTATCATATTCACAGTCTTTTACCATGTTCTTTAGATCTGTGACGAAAGCTTTGAAAGTTTCTCTGTGTTGCTGTTTGTGCTCTTGAAAGACATATCTGGAGAACACAGAGTTCTTTCTTGGGCGGGTATGATTGGCGAAGTGGGTGTACAGGGTGTCAATGTTGTTGCTGTCATCGCCTGGGAGATTCCACAAGTTGAAGATTTCTCTCCCTGTCTCTCCTTCCCATATGAGAAGATATGCGCATTTGCTTTCATTCTCTACGCTTTTGAGAGGACCTTGGAACATCAAATCAGCATGCTGCCTGAATCTTTTCCATTGCTCGGTGAGGTTTGGTGCATCCCAGTTGATAACTTGGGTGTGCGATACTGCATTTGCCATATCGAGAGTTTAACAGAATGGCGAGTTCGTACTCACGTTGCTATTGTTTATATTTCTTCTTTCAAAGGCTCGTCCTGCAGGAAATACGTACATAAAATGTCGAAACAGGCGTTGGTGTAGCTTTCTGACACCATGTAATGTTCTTGGGGTTTCACATATGTAGTGATGACTTCAGATATCAATAGGATTTTTTTAATGCTGTTTATTCAGCCATTTTTGCCATTGGGAACTCTGGGTAAAAATTACAGGGAAGTAACTATTATTCGTTGGACATTATTGGAAGGATTGCTTTTCTTGAATTAGAGTTAACTGAAATGTTACAAATAAATTTGAAGAGAGAGAAAAAAGAAGAAGAAAAGGAAGCAGGGAAAGAATGTAATGTAAAGTTTAATTAATATTCGACAGGAATGTGGGAAAGAGCAAAGAATTGTCGAATGCTGTAAACGGCTGCACTTCGTGGGTGACCGGATCGATCAGGAAGAAACAACCCGAATAAAAAGGAAATCAAACTGTTAGTTCAAAGTTCATTCGTCTTCTCATCCGTTTATAGTTCAGGCCAAGTTTGTCTAATGGTCGATTTCATTTATTAAGATCGAGGTCGTCGTGTCCGCAAATACGACATTGTTAGAATAGAAAATAGGCACTAACAGCGTCTGCTTGCTCTATATGATATAAAGGTCATTTGAGTATTCTTATCACAGCTTGGTCTGAATCTCCTGCGACGGTCAGTCTCCAAGAAGGCCTACCGAGAATGAGCAGAAAGAATCAATCTCTTCATGGCCAATAGTTTTGAATAAGAAGTCATAGACTTACGCATGAATGAACAGTAGACAACTAAATCTTCTACAGGATTGTCTTCAACTCGGGTTCTCCGAAAATCGTGACTTCTTGAAAATCACTAAATGCTGGTCCCACGACACATACATATATGTAGTCTAAGCCCTTCCTAAACTGCTTTCTCTGCCCTTTGGTAACAAAGAGTGAATGAACAAATGAATGAGAGGATGAATAAATGAATGAATGAACGAAAAAAAAACAGGAATGAGTGATGAGTGAATGAATGAGTTCATGGACGTATGCATGACTGAATGAGTGATTACATCAATGAAAGGATGCAAGAATAGATTAATGTATGCATGAATTGATGAATATATACAAAGGTCGAATTAGAGGAGGATATTTGAATGGATATAAATAGTGCCGTTTCTCTTTTCGAGCTGCGCTGAAGGAATCACATCTATTAGAAATCTGACTAAAACGAATATCCATTAGCAAGAACTATGTAACCAGATCACTTAATAAAGAAACACGCACACACGCAAAGAGGATGTGAATGTGTGACTAATGAAAATGTGTGTTCACCTGGCAGATTTGTGTCTGGTGATGAATTAATTTCTCGTCTCGTTTTAAATTACCGTCGATAACAATGTGATATTCTGATAGCAATTTCGAGTGACGTGACATTTTTTTCAAATTGCATAAGTCGGATA
>JAWQFJ010007401.1:52500-59797 GCA_034096865.1 Theodoxus fluviatilis
GGGAGTTTGCCGGCTGAAAGAAATAGCGCTAACCTGTTAGTGACTCGGGAAAGTCACCCTTTCAGTCAATTTGTTGGACCGATTTTTAAATCTTTAAGTTTGCCATTATTTTCATTATAGATGTTTGCATACTTTACTAATGTTGACACGAATGTGAATGTTTTTTCCTGCTCGTTTGCTTGTTTTTAATCGAGGTTCACTTTGGTTTTCACGGTAAACTTCAATCCTTTCCATTTCCTGGAGTTGAAAAACTGCTCTGTCGACTGTGGGTGGTATGCACTCGCGGTGTGGCAGATGCTATGTCTAACTAACAAACTCCTGCATGCAAGTTCACCCTGGAAAAAAGGCGCCGTTCACTTTTCCAAGCAACGTCAGCTGCTTGTGCGTCTTACTTTGCGCCCTGTGGGTCAGGGGTAAAAATAGACCCACTGCGTCTTCCAAATTGATTCGTAAAAAATAAATAGGGAAATGGAATCTTGATTTGTTCTTACTCCAAATACCACAATTGATTCAGGTGGTCGATGGCCATTCCATCCCTCACTGGCTGATGTGCGGCAAAGCCTTATACTTATACATCCATCCGTCCATCCGTCCATTCATCCACCCAGCCATCCAGCAATCCATTCCATGACGCCTCACACACACACACACACACACACACAAATAGAAACGGCACCAAGCCAGCCCTGCTGGAGCGATAGACTTGACAGTCACAGTTGTGGGTCGTTGCCTGCACAGTCACAAATCAAATGACATGATCATCTCCTCTAGAAAGTGTCACATATGCACTTTACCGCAGGTCAGTCAGTTTACCACACATGAACTGTCTCTAGTCTAAGCAACGCTTGCAGTTCAGTACATTCATTTCAAGAAGTCGCCGCTACTTAGTTCTGTGTGAGGTCTTGGATCGTGTTTCTATTTATTTTGACCTATGGGCTGTGTATCTGTCCGTAACTGTCTATCCGTAGCGATGCAATGTGTATCTGTCTGTAACTGTCTATCCGTAGCGATGCAATGTGTGTCTGTCTGTAACTGTCTATCCGTAGCGATGCAATGTGTGTCTGTCTGTAACTGTCTATCCGTAGCGATGCAATGTGTGTCTGTCGGTGTGTCTGTGTCAGTGTGTTACGTGTGAGTGCGTCTCTCTCTCTCTCTCTCTCTCTCTCTCTCTCTCTCTCTCTCTGAGATGGTACCTACACAATTCTAGAGCACAAGTAGTAAACAGTAATCAATTATTCAGGAATTTTCTTTACAACTAAAGTATTACTGAGTGCGTCTCGAAGGTACAAAATGAAAACAGAAAAGTACACATGTATTGTAAGCAATGTGGAGCCTCCACAACTCTAACCCGGCCGTTGCTTTTTCAGACTATTTGATTCTCAGATACAACATACATTATTTTACGGTTCAGAAATATGGAGCATAACAAGTAGAGATAAAATAGAAAAGGTAAACACCTTTGCATAAAAAAATTATGGAAATGGACGTGAGAACTCCAAATCCTTTAGTATACGGAGAACTGGGAAGGTATTCTCTGATACTTAATACCACCATCAGAGCCATCAAGTATTGGCTCAGGTTGAACAAAATCCCGTTTCATAGGCAACCTAGACAAGCTTATGAAATGCTTCAAAACTCTGATTTCCATGAAAATAAATATTGGACGTGCTCGATGAGAAATACTTTGTAAGAGTAAGATATTGGTTACAAATGGTTGAATGGTGGACTAGAAAATGAGGAGCACTTCCTGAAAAATGTTAAGCAGAAGTTACAAGATTGCTACTGACGAAGATGGGATGAATAAAACAACAGCAGCTCTAGATTTGTATGGTATGCATCTTTAAAAAAATGTTCGGTCTAGATAAATAGCTTCACATTGTCACAATGTAAAAAATAGGAATAGCCTTATGAGATTTAAATTTAAAATAAATGGCCTGAAAATTAGTCAGCGATATGTGCTCAGTGACAAAGAACAAAAATGTCCATTCTGCAATGAAACCGGAGATGAAGAACATTTCGTCCTATATTGTAAGCTATTTGTTGGCATAAGACGTAACTATCTCGCTCAGTATTTAAGTGACAACGTAAAGAGGAAATGTAGTATCCTAGTGAAAGGAAGCAATGTAAATATATCAAGGAATGTCGCTATGCGTATTTGCTATGCTTTTGAATCGCGAGAGAAGATAACGACGGGTGTTAATCAGGGCAAAGTCCAGTTCTGACTCGTCTGCAAGTGTCATGTAATCTATCGTATGAGCTTTCATGTACTTCAGTTCGCAACTGAATCACGTACAATCAGTTTGAAAGGACCATGGTAGATATGTGCACATGTATTTGATATTTATCAATGTTTGTTCTCCGGGGTTTAATTTTTTTTTCTTCTTTCTTTATTTTTAATTTCTTTTGTACATGAGTGTGTGCGTGCGTGCGCGCGTGTGTGTGCGCGCGCGTGTGTATGTGTGTGTGAAACCACAAGCTTTGTCGGGCTGTCGGCCTGGCAATAAACCAGTACGTTTCTGTCCGACTGTCTGTCTGCCTGTCTCTCCGTCCGTCAGTCCGTCCGACTCTCTCTCTCTCTCTCTCTCTCTCTCTCTCTCTCTCTCTCTCTCTCTCTCTCTCTCTCTCTCTCTCTCTCTCATTCTCTCTCCATTCTTCCCCTTGCCCCCTTACTTCCCCCTTTTCCCGTCCCCTCAAAGAGCTAAATCCAATTTGTTGCTTAGTCAAAGTGTTGGACCATTGTTACAGGCTCCGTCTAGCAGCTGGCCGTGTCTCTAGAGGTGCTCTTGGACGCAATTGTGCAGGAAGGCACCTTGCCTGAGGCATTCATGGAAGTCACGCTTGGAGCTGACGAGGGCAGAGAGACTCGGCACACATCCTTGCAAATTTCCTCTTTTTTCCTCCCATTGATCCTCGCTGCTCAACGCTTTTTTGCGGGATCTTCTTTAGAATCTTGCAGAGGGAAACGGCGTGCTGTGTTCGACAAGAGGTTGTGCCGGTCCAGGAATTTGTTGGAGACGTCCAAACTTTGTTCCCATCTCAGACAAAACCGCTGCTTGAAAATGCGACAGAACTCTCGAAAGATGAAGAAAAGAAGCTGATATTTATTCCTTTCCAAACTTGTCAGAAACTCTAAAAAAAAGTTTAATTGAACGGCTTTTCGCAGCTTTTTGATCGATATCCAGGTGAATCCTGTATCAGCATTCATCGCCGAAGGCATGGTCTTGCCTCAGCCGACCTCACATAACGTCCCAGGAAGTTTGTTTTGTTTTTTCGTCACTTCACAAAAATGATTCAATTTCCCTCGCGCCGATTCCATTGACTGAGTCAGGAGCTGAACACTCCGTGGTTTATAAAATCTATTAGTCAATATTGTTTCCAGCTGCTTTCGTTTCACTTTTTTGTTTCCACAATGAAATACAACTGAGTGTGATAAGATGAATGAGCGAGCCGACAAATTATTTCTGGGGCTCTCGCAGCAGCCGATGGTTATTCAAACTACATGAAGAGGTATGGATGGATGGATGGGTGGATGGATGGATGGATGGATGGATGGATGGAATTAATGGATGGATGGGTGGATGGATGCATGCATGGATGGATGCATGGAGTTTTACGGCTCATCTCATCAGCCATTACAGGCTACGTAAGGCCATTACTTACGAAACCAATGAAACTGTGTAGAATAAGCGAAGGTCAAGTCAGGATTTCTCCAGTTATACGCCTTTTACGAATCGCGTAGGGAGACGCGGTGGGTCTACTGTCACCCCCAACTCACAGGGGGATACGAAGAGGTAACTGACTGACCAATAAAATGATCAACCAACTAATTGACCGAATGACCAATTGACCGACGGATCGTATCCCCCCTGACGGTTGGGGATAATATAGACTCACTACCTCGTCTGCACTTCGTAAGAGGCGAACAACTAGGTAAAGTGAGACTGGACTTGTGATTACTTCAACCAGCTCTCGTGATTTTCGTGAGCAATGGTCTTACATAGCTTACAAAGGTTGACAGACCATAAGACTCCATTCAATATCCATCCTGACGGATCGTCTGAACAACTAAACGACAGCTTTGTCGTGATCCCTCAACGACCTGTAGTTCAAGCTACGCAAAATCATTGGATAGACATAATGGGCCACACTTGTGGACTCTGTCAGAGGAGAGGGATGCGGAATAGACAGCAAAGCTGGCGAGCTACGCAAGCTAACGGGCTACAGCATCTGACTGGCATGAGTAAAAAGATATTTATTTATCTACTTAATCTACTACGCCAATCAGATGCTGTAGCCCGCCAGCTTACGTGGACCGCCAGCTTCGCGATCTTTTCCGCATCCCTCTCCTTTGACGAGTCCACTAGTGTGACCCGTTATCGGAAGGGAGTGTGAATGAGTGAATGAATTAACTTTTGAGGCTTACCAGCTTTTGTAGTCTTTGTATGGCCATTGATCACAAACAATCATCAGAGCTGGTTAGAACTTGTGCACGTCAAGTCACGATAACCCAGGTAATTAGCTTTTTACGATTAGCGTTGAGAGACGCGGTGGGTGCATTCTTACCCCTAACCCACAGGGGAAAAACAAGCCCAGGACTAAGTGTTTTGTTGCTACACACATCAACACATGCTCAGATGGACTCAAAGGCGTTTCTTTGAAGAAATGCACTCTAAAGACACTTTCATATACACGAATAATATTCCTGAAAAAACGTTTACACGCGTGAAAGTTAACAGCTTTTATCGCCTCGCCTCGGCAAAGTAGCACTTGCGTTGGAAAACTATGGGGGCCATTTTCTCAAAATTGCCGCTGGCATGATAACTATCTTCGCATGGGCACAGCTTCTAGAATTTTTTTTAAACCCAGGTGTTCACCTCTTTCTATATATATATATATATATATATATATATATATATATATATATATATATATATATATATATATATATATATATATATAAGAGAATACTACAAGTGTCAAAGATACTTGCATCTTCCCACACCAAAAATCGAGTTAGGACTGATTTTGAGATGTCTTGTCACATTTCATGACAAGGAGAAAAAGAAAGCTGGACACTTCACCCCAGAAAATGTTCCTCCTCTGGAGCTCTACTCGCAGAGTCGGAGGTTGCTCTAGTAACGGCCCTCTTCAGGGCCCACTTCTCTCACGAGAGAATACAATTGGTCAGACTCCGGTCATTTTTTTCTGTTTTCTTTTTTTCCAGGTGAACTCAGTTGTATTTCATTGCACACGAATGCAATTTCATTCCCTTGTAGACTCATTCCACAAATACAAATTTCGTCAGATTCCTAAATGGCAACAGAACCCTTCTTTGTCTTCAAGCACGAGAAATCCTCACTATTACCAAACAAGTCATGTTGAAGTTATGTGGTCAATATATCATTGCTTTCCGTTTTTGTCAGAATTTTCTTGGACAAGAAATCGGTCAAGTACTTACTTTATGAAGAACTTTAGGTATTATGCACATTAATAAGAAACTTTGTGTCAGCCACTATCTTAGGGATACAAGATGATTAAATATGCGCAATTCTCGTCACCCAATAGTCATATCTAAGAACGTAAAGCACCAATGGTTGTTCTTGAACAAAAATGCACGATTGTTCTCAAAACTTCAACAGTCCTTGAAGGCAGCGTGTGGTGTGTTTTTGAGGAAGTAGAAAGAGACCTTGTAACGAATGTAGAAGTAACCACTTTTCTGTATAAGTTTTTTTTTGTGTAAGGAGGTTTGCCAGCACTTCAAAGACACTGTGGCCATTTTGTACACGTCCAGAGCTGGATGAGGCTGGTTGCACTCGTAGGAAAAGATAACCAGCGCTCTTTATTACCCGCCCAGGTCTTTGCTACCTCAACTGACTTGTCTCAGATCGGTTTTAAGACTTTTAAAGCTGAAACACAAATTAAATCAATGTTGTACCCATTGCCTAGAAGGAATTTTAAAAACACTTCCTTTTTTGTATCTTTAGACATTTTTTACAGCTTAAGTGCGACAGGTTAGTTCTTTGCTCTTGGCAGAGATATAATGTTTTTATCAGCTTCTGCTTCATAAACTCTTTTATCTTAATTTTACATCGAAGAAAAACCCTACAAGAACGTACACTGCTATCGTATTTGCGTGAAACTGAAGTGAACCCCAGTTTCTCAGTCCTCTGTTGGGTGACATCCTATATCAGTTCAAGACTGCCGTTGCTTTTCATTTGAAAGAAATAGCAAATATTCTGCCAAGACTCTCTGAAGAATGACATGGGTGGCCTGTTATGAGCCTCTGAGATCTGGATATGGTTGGCAAGTTTTCTATACTAAATTATGCATTTGAAAACTCTTGCAAAGGTGATGAATAGTATTCACAATTTACAGTAAATGGTTACATCCATTATCCATCCACCCACTCATCCACTATCCATCCATCCATTCATCAACCCATCCATCCATCCATCCATCCGTCCATCCATCCATCCATCCATCCTCCTCCATTAATTCATCCTTCAACCCATCCACCCACCCCCCCATCCATCCACCCACCCATCCACCCACCCATCCACTATCCATCCATCCATCCACCCACCCATCCATCCACCCACCCATCCAATATCCATTCATCCATCCTTCAACCCATCCACCCACCCATCAATCCATCCTTCCATCCATCCACCCACCCACCCACCCACCCACCCACCTTCCCACCCACTAACCCCCCATCCCATACATTCCCTTCAACCGCAATCCACCGCCACCCACTCCATCCAATCTATCCATCCATCCATCCATCCATCCATCCATCCATCCATCCATCCATCCATCCATCCATCCATCCATCCATTCATCCATCTATCTATCCATCCATCCATCCATCTATCATGCTGCCTCTATTGGCTGTTAATTTTTTTTACCTATTTGCCTGTGTATGTCTTCCCTATACAATCACCATACCATCATTTTGTAAGTCCACAAACGTGTGTCCTTCACCCAAGGTGCGTGAATGACACTGCTCGATGCCGAACAGAATAAGCGTTTCGTCCTAAATTTCAAGAGGTCTTGGAGGACACACTGAGGTACCGTGAAAGTTGCCGACACGCAAAACCCCACTTTCGCACTGAGAGGAACAGACAGCTCTCGTAACAGTTCATGACAGTAATAGCAGTGTGCTCCGTATCTTTTTCAGTGATGCCAAGACCGGTCTGAATACGAGGTCTTGGGAAAGCTGGTCCCATTTTGAACAAGGCATTGACCATTAGGGTCTGGAGTTTGAGGTCTCTTTAAGTGCACCCGCGTCAGATCT
>JAWQFJ010007402.1:0-13021 GCA_034096865.1 Theodoxus fluviatilis
TACGCCGTATCTGCGAACACTGTCGACAACTTCAAGGCTAGTACGTTAGACTACTTCTGGAAAGACAGCCCTACTATGTATAACCCAACCTGCTGCACCTAGACTGCATAATAGCCGCCACGCATGCAAGTCTAGCACTAGGAACTATTAAAATGCTACACAGCCTACCTCATAGAATTTTTCAAGTTTAAAAAGCTTGATGTAGCCACTGTTTACAATTGGCCCATGCACACGCTGCCATGGTGAAATCTCCGCAGTAAATCTGACCTAATTTCTGATTGGCCAAAACTACGAAAATGTGTCACGGGAAGTAACTCCTGTATAGTTTTGAATCATACAAATTCGCACTTTTAAAAGTCATTTTTCACTGTTTAATAGATACGATCGAAGAGGGAACTTTGTTGTTTTCAATCCCCAATACCATGTACTATCATAATATAATATGGGAACATCGTCCATATTTTGGCTGAGCGGACCTGTAGAAGGAGTTGTTATCCGAAGGCACGCCCTGCGGTCTATGTGTGATTCGGGTGTAATACTGCCAATAAACGTCGTTAAGCTTAAGATTACACCCGAATCACACGGACCGTTAAGGTGCATGGAGTACAGTACCGGTCAAGAGTCACAACAACCACCGACACCGACCATTTCAGCCTTCTTCATGATGCGTTAGAATCCTGCCGTTGTCGTGGTGAACATGGCTGACAACGGTCAGAATGATTACTTGCTTGGTTTTTTCCTTGTCAAAACTTGTTATACCGTCAGATTGTTACCACCATCAGATTTTCTGCAACTTTTCGAAGCGAATCTAGCCTAAAAACCTACCAGTTATGAATCGTGTTAACAGGATTGACTCGTTGCTTGTAGAATGACGGTACTCGGTAGCAGTACCACACACGGTGTGTGCGTGAATCACTGAATGAGTACGAATGCACATGTCTGGGTTGAACATCTATAATACACTTCCTCCTCTGTGTGACTGTGTGAGTGTTAATTCAGCGTCTATGACATGCCAAAGGAAAGCAAAACATGTCATAATAGGAGCTTCCTGAACCTATCCATCATGTTTAAAATATATGGTTGATTGTTCCTGGGCCGATAGCTTAGAATTGGATTTACATGCTTTACAAACACTCTGTCATAGCAATTCTCTAATGGCTCAGCTGGTAGAGCGTTCGACTCTTGGTCATGCATGACCAGGTTTGATTCTGCGCTGAAACTTTTTTTTTCTTCTCTTTTTTTGAGAGGTTGTGGTTTTTTGGGGTTTTTATGTGTGTGTGTGTTTTCCCCCTCTTTTCTCGAGAGGTTGCGGGTTCGAACCCGATCTTTTTTTAAATGCCAAAACCTGGAGGTTCAGCGCCAGCGGTTTTTATATAGTCATCACCGTATAATGTTCACCTATACAGGACAGCCATCTCTCTCTCTCTCTCTCTCTCTCTCTCTCTCTCTCTCTCTCTCTCTCTCTCTCTCTCTCTCTCTCTCTTCTCTTCTTTCTCTCGATCGATCGATCGATAGATAGATCGATATATCTATCTATCTATCTAATCTATCTATCTAATCGATCTACCAATTCTATCTATATAATCTATCTAATCTAATCTATCTAATCTAATCTATCTAATATATATCTAATCTATCTATCTAATCTATCTAATCCATCTATCTAATCAGCTATCTAATCTATCTATATAATATATCTATCTATCTATCTATCATCTACCTACCTCTGTATATCCTGTCTGTCTCTGTCTCTGTCTCTCTCTCTGTCTTGTCTCTGTTTCTGTCTCTGTCTCTGTCTCTGTCTTTGTGTGTGTGGCTGTGTGTCTGTGTATCTGTCTGTCTGTCTGTCTGTCTGTTATTGTCTCTCTCTCTCACGCAAGCACGCACGCACTCGCGCGCACACACACACACACACACACACACATACACACACACATGCATGCAATTCTCCCTGCAGGTGTGGCAGTTGTACGTGTCCTGGGAGAGCCCTGTGGCGCCGTACCTGCCCAAGTACAAGCTGGTCAGCTTTGGCCGCACTCGCGTCAACGGCACCCAGCGTTCCTTCGTGTCCACCACTGTGTACAAGGAGGACCTGGTGGTCTGGATCGACAACCAGGGATGGACGCTGCCCTCAGGTGAGGACCTTGACGGAAGCTCTCCTGCGGCGGTGGCTTCCTGTGGATGGTGAGCCGTGGAGCAGCAGGAGACCTCCCTCAGTCCTGAATGACTCTCGATTATGCGCCATGGACATGCTTTGTAGTTACCAAAGAGAAGGTCTGTTTAGACGTGAATGACTGGATTTTGCATCTTGGACATGCTCTGGGGTTGCAAGTTTGGCTGTGACCGTGTAGTGGTCACTGTCTCAGTGGTAGCAGCTGGTCCGTCCATGTCACTGTCTGTCTGCTCTTCTGTGGGCTCGCCTTTCCTCCACCAGAACCGATGCCCTCTCCTTCCCGCCCTCTCCTTTCCGCCCTCAGAGGACCACAGAGGTCGTTTCTGCCTCTCGAGTGGTCACGTGAGTGCCTTCCCAAGCTCGGCTTTTCCCCAGAGTGCCTGCATGCCCCGCTCTCCCGAGTCTGGCTTCCCTTATTTGGGCATGCCCCGCTCTCCCGAGTCTCTCGAGTCTCTCCTCCCTTATTTGGGCATGCCCCGCTCTCCCGAGTCTGTCCTCCCTTATTTGGGCATGCCCCGCTCTCCCGAGTCTGGCTTCCCGTATTTGGGCATGCCCCGCTCTCCCGAGTCTGGCTTCCCTTATTTGGGCATGCCCCGCTCTCCAGAGTCTGTCTTCCCTTATTTGGGCATGCCCCGCTCTCCAGAGTCTGTCTTCCCTTATTTGGGCATGCCCCGCTCTCCAGAGTCTGTCTTCCCTTATTTGGGCATGCCCCGCTCTCCAGAGTCTGGCTTCCCTTATTTGGGCATGCCCCGCTCTCCCGAGTCTGGCTTCCCGTATTTGGGCCTCACACCGCTTTTCACCCTTCTCCTTGACCGCTGGACCACCTGAGCAGTCCCTCACTGCCACATGACAACAAGCACAGGGACGGACATACACAAGGCACACTGCACCAGCACCGCCTGCCCACCCTGGGGAGTATGCCAACCTAAAGCTAACCACTGTATCAACGGTTCATCCGATCAAAGTTTGCCATTACTACCCTCACAGGTACCCGGTTTTACTCCTGGGTGGGGCGAAACTGTGCGAGTAGAGCAGCTTGCCCGCGGACACTCCTGGGTGGGGCGAAACTGTGCGAGTAGAGCAGCTTGCCCGCGGACACTCCTGGGTGGGGCGAAACTGTGCGAGTAGAGCAGCTTGCCCGCGGACACTCCTGGGTGGGGCGAAACTGTGCGAGTAGAGCAGCTTGTCCGCGGATGCTCCTGTACGGTTCGTGCTTCGTGGACAGCCGCCATGTCTGCGGGCGACTGTGGGCGGGCGCGCCGTTCCCTGGCCCGGGCCCCCAGCACAGGCTGCTCGCATGCACGCTGCCCCCCACCCCCACCCCCCACCCCCACCCCCAACCCGCAACCCATCACCCCCCCTATGCCCACCCAGCGTTGCAGAGCGGTAGCGTCGTGTGGGCGAGGTTTGCAGCTCCCCCAAGCAACGTATGCTGCGACCCTTGATGCGAATGGAGTCGATCACCACTCGAGGGAATCGTTGCGTAGGACATCTTCACACTGGCAATTCTGATTCAATTTATTCCCTCAGCTTACGGTATAGCCTCTACAACGTGAGAGATTGGGATGAAAGCACCATCGTCCACAGTTGCAGGTGTTGCGCAAGCGTCTGGAGGAGAGATAAACAAGACTGGTGTTACTGCCTCCTAGTGCGCTCTCCTCGGGTCCTTGACCTGGCGGGACTGAAGGAGGCCTGTTTTTACTGCCTTCAAGTGGCCATCCACGCCACTCAGTGGGGAAGAAAATACCCTGACAAACAGCCTGCCTGCTTGACCCTGTGTTGCCAGTCCATCCCAGACTCATTCTCACGCAAGTGCTCTCAGCCCAGACGTGCCAGCACACGACTGCAGCGAAACCAGTCACGAGCATATGAGCATGATGCGAACAAACAAATTGATCTGCCTTAGTGTCAAAAGTGAGTGACTTCAGGTTCAGTTGAGCGATCCACTCACGGCGCCTTTGAGTTGTGAGATCCAGCATTTCCTTTGCCTTTTCACGTTGCAACACGCGGTACGACAAAAAACGTCGATCTTTCTCTCTGTCATGCCTATTGTGGCAGTTCTTCACACAGCAGGAGGTCACCATTGTAGAAACAACAAACTTTCTGCTCCAAAAACAGTCGTGTCTTTCACAGATTTTGTAAGCGACGCGCCATTGTTTTGCTGAAAGTATGAAAAGATCACTCTGTCTTCGCGAGTGTGACTCGATCTCGACGGAGCTCATAGACGTCTGTTCATAGGAAGGGACTCGCATGTAAATTGACAGTTCTCTCTCATGTAGGAGTATAGGGATCACAGGATCGACGAGGAGGAGGAGCAGGAGCAGGAGGAGGAGGAGCAGAAGCATGAAGAGCAGGAGGAGGAGCAGTATGAGGAGCAGCAGGAGGAGAAGCAGGAGGAGGAAAAGCGAGATTAGGAGGAGGAGGAAGAACAAGAGGAGAATCAAGAAGAGAAACAGGAGGAGCAAGAGGAGAAGCAGGAGAAGCAGGAGGAGCAAGAGGAGAAGCAGGTGGAGAAGCAGGTGGAGAAGCAGGAGAAGGAGCAGGAGGAGAAGGAGCAGGAGGAGCAGGAAGAGACACGCTGCTGAACGCGTCCTTTCTGAGAACAGGGTTTGACACATTCTGAATACAGAGATTCACTATAGGACATTCTCATTAACTTACCCTGCAGGAGTTATCCTCGGCGCTCTCTATCGAAAAACAACGCGTTAGGTAGAACCACCTAGTTCCGGTTGCATTCTCGTAGCGTCTGCACTGAATACTAGATCGCTCAAAGTACATGTATGTGGGGGTGGAAAACAGTACTGTGTCATGTAAAGCTCGAATGAGTAGCAGCAGATAACTGTTTAGTTCTGGCTTGAATTGACAATTTCGTTTCCCTGGTCTGGCGAGGACCGAAAATTCACTATCATCGAGTGGATGAGTGATCAACTTTTACCGCACTCGGCGTAATCATGGATGTAATGTCCATGGCGTAATGTAGGCCTATAACTTGTAAGATCGGGTCGATGATGACAAGAAAATGGCATTAAAACACACAAAAGTTTCATTACAACTAAAATCACCGATTATATTAATAACTGACCATTTTGACACTTACAGCTAGTACTGAAACCTTACAACGCAAACAAAACACACCTGCCGGGACGGGATGGAGTGTCCGCTCTAGCACGAGTGATCGTTTCGCTATCTGATCCGACATGGTATTCCTCCAGCAAACAAGCAACTACTGCAACTTCATGAAGTTATTGAAATCGCAAAGTGTGATGTCAGACATCGATTGACCAAGTTCGACTGCAGCTGCCCGTTGCATTCTCGAACATTTCGTCTGCACTAAATACTAGATCGCTTAAAGTATGTGGGGGTGGAAAACAGTATACTGTGTCATTTGCCATAACCATCGTGGCAAAATTATTGATGGAAAAGTTGTCAAGCTACATGGCATTCCAGCAAACAAGCAACTACTGCAACTTCATGAAATTATTGAAATCTCAAAGTGTGATGTCAGACATCGATTGACTGAGTTCGACTGCAGTTGCCGAATCAAACGTAAGCGCTGCTCCCAAGGCCAAGCTCGTTTAAGTTGCTTGTGATCGTTTCGCTATCTGATCCGACAATAATTACTAAACATTGATATCAAAAGCACTATTCAAAATTTTTGGCGGGTGGTCTACCCCGCACAACTAAAATCTACGGTTAATATCATCTCCACAAGCCGAACTACGTGAAGTTATACATTACGTCGAGTGCGCGCAAGTTGATCGACTCGATGATAGTGAATTTTCGGTCCTCGCCAGACCAGGGAAACGAAATTGTCAATTCAAGCCAGAACTAAACAGTTATCTGCTGCTACTCATTCGAGCTTTACATGAAACATTATATCACACTAGCTCGATCGTCTGCTGGCGTAGTGACTATGGTTCGATCGCGTTCGTCTGCTAGCCAGCTAAGTACGTACGGTGAGGTTTGTTTACTTATCTTCTGTGGGTTTTGTGCAGAAAGTATACGTTAAAACAGTCTAATATGACTATTTTCGATTAGTTTTTAATCTAATTAATCTTTTTGCATGCTTTAATGTCATCCTTTTGCCACGATCTAGCGATCATCCCATCAGCTTCTATTTGTACCACTCTACCGGAACTAGTGGAAGTAAAGGGACGAAACTCGGGCTGAATTTCCGTTTCAGAAGTGAGAATGTCCTATAGTCTCAGCCACGCTGAATGGGGTTGACATAGTGGCTTGACCTCTACAAGTGATCGGGTGTCAGTCGTGTTCCCCTGACTCCACTGCTTGCTTCGTTTCACCATGCGTCATCCGTGCCTGACTCACATCAGGGCTCGTGCCTGTAGCTCGTTGTTCACCGCTCCTATGCGCGTCAGAGGCAAGCTGTCCTTTGCCAGGCTGCTGCACGATGTGACCAAACTCAAGCCAATCTGAATGTGCTACAACGATTTATATTATCAAAATAATCGCGTCACTCATGTGATTGCAACGAAAAATTTGTAAGAAGACAAAAGGGATATTTGGCATTTCAACAAAACCTCTGAACATCTCGTTTGAATACTACAACACTTCCCAAATACTAAATGGAACTAGTCACATACAGATAATTGTTGATTTTCGTTGACGTATCTAGGAAGTTACTCCGGCCCAGCCGTCCGCCAGATCTGTGGATGTTCACGTATATGAATATGTATGAAGTGCGTGGATGTACACGTGTATGAATATGTATGAAGTGCGTGGATGTACACGTGTATGAATATGTATGAAGTGCGTGGATGTACACGTGTATGAATATGTATGAAGTGCGTGGATGTACACGTATATGAATATGTATGAAGTGCGTGGATGTACACGTGTATGAATATGTATGAAGTGCGTGGATGTACACGTATATGAATATGTATGAAGTGCGTGGATGTACACGTGTATGAATATGTATGAAGTGCGTGGGTGTACACGTATATGAATATGTATGAAGTGCGTGGATGTACACGTGTATAAATATGTATGAAGTGCGTGGATGTACACGTATATGAATATGTATGAAGTGCGTGGATGTACACGTATATGAATATGTATGAAGTGCGTGGGTGTACACGTATATGAATATGTATGAAGTGCGTGGTGCCTCCACCCTGGGAACACACTCCTCACCACCACTCCGACACAACATCTGAATTCCGATTTCTTCGTTTACACTCTGAAGGTTGTCATTTGAACAGGCTATATTTATCTTTCAGTGATTTATACATAGAATCTCTCTCTCTCTCTCTCTCTCTCTCTCTCTCTCTCTCTCTCTCTCTCTCTCTCTCTCTCTCTCTCTCCCTCTTTCCCTCCCCTCCCCCCCCCCCCCTTTCCGTCCGTCCGTCTGTCCACCGTGTCCCTGTCCGTCTGTCCACCGTTTCCCTGTCCGTCTGTCCACCGTCCCTGTCTGTCTGTCCATGGTGTCCCTGTCTGTCTGTCCACCGTGTCCATGTCTGTCTGTCCATGGTGTCCCTGTCTGTCCACCGTGTCCCTGTCTGTCTGTCCATCGTGTCCCTGTCCGTCTGTCCATCGTGTCCCTGTCTGTCTGTCAACCGTGTCCCTGTCTGTCCACCGTGTTCATGTCTGTCTGTCCACCGTGTCCCTGTCTGTCCACCGTGTCCCTGTCCGTCTGTCCACCATGTCCCTGTCTGTCTGTCCACTCTTTCCCTGTCTGTCTGTCCACCGTGTCCCTGTCTGTCCACCATGTCCCTGTCTGTCTGTCCATCGTGTCCCTGTCTCTCTGCCTGTCTGTATGTCCACCATGTCCCTGTCTGTCTGTCCATCGTGTCCCTGTCTGTCTGTCCACCGTGTCCATGTCTGTCTGTCCATCGTGTCCCTGTCTGTCTGTCCACCGTGTCCCTGTCTGTCTGTCCATCGTGTCCCTGTCCGTCTGTCCACCGTGTCCCTGTCTGTCTGTCCATCGTGTCCCTGTCTGTCTGTCCACCGTATCCATGTCTGTCTGTCCACCGTGTCCCTGTCCGTCTGTCCACCATGTCCCTGTCTGTCTGTCCACCCTTTCCCTGTCTGTCTGTCCACCGTGTCCCTGTCTGTCCACCATGTCCCTGTCTGTCTGTCCATCGTGTCCCCTTTCTCTCTGCCTGTCTGTATGTCCACCATGTCCCTGTCTCTCTGCATGTCTGTCTGTCCACCGTGTTCCTGTCTTTCTGCATGTCTGTCTGTCCACCGTGTCCTTGTCTGTCTGTCCACCGTGTCCCTGTCTGTCTGTCCACCGTGTCCCTGTCTGTCTGTCCATCGTGTCCCTGTCTGTCTGTCCATCGTGTCCCTGTCTGTCTGACCATCGTGTCCCTGTCTGTCTGTTCACCATGTCCCTGTCTGTCTGTCCACCGTGTCCCTGTCTGTCTGTCCACCGTGTCCCTGTCTGTTCACCATGTCCCTGTCTGTCTGTCCACCATGTCCATGTCTGTCCATCGTGTCCCTGTCTGTCTGTCCAGCGTGTCCCTGTCTCTCTGCATGTCTGTCTGTCCACCGTGTCCCTGTCTGTCTGTCCACCGTGTCCCTGTCTGTCTGTCCATCGTGTCCCTGTCTGTCTGTCCACCGTGTCCCTGTCTGTCCACTGTGTCCCTGTCTGTCCACCATGTCCCTGTCTGTCTGTCCACCGTGTCCATGTCTGTCCACCATGTCCCTGTCTGTCTGTCCACCGTGTCCATGTCTGTCTGTCTACCATGTCCCTGTCTGTCTGTCCACCGTGTCCCTGTCTGTCTGTCCACCGTGTCCCTGTCTGTCTGTCCACCATGTCCCTGTCTGTCTGTCCACCATGTCCCTGTCTGTCTGTCCACCGTATCCATGTCTGTCTGTCCACCGTGTCCCTGTCTGTCTGTCCACCGTGTCCCTGTCTGTCTGTCCACCGTGTCCATGTCTGTCTGTCCACCATGTCCCTGTCTGTCCACCGTGTCCCTGTCTGTCCATCGTGTCCCTGTCTGTCCACCGTGTCCCTGTCTGTCTGTCCACCGTGTCCCTGTCTGTCCACCGTGTCCCTGTCTGTCTGTCCATCGTGTCCCTGTCTGCTGCAGGCACGCTGACGATCTACGCTGGAGGGGAGCAGCCAGGCCAGAGCAGAACCACGGGTTCCATCATGGCCTCCACCACCATCACCATGTCCAACACCATGCTTTACGGTAGGTTTGGCTTTCCCGTAGGCGTGGCTTTTTGGTGGGCGTGGCTTTTTGGTGGGCGTGGCTTTCCGGTTGGCGTGGCTTTACGGTAGGCGTGGCTCAATGGTGGGCGTGGCTCTATGGTGGGCGTGGTTCTATGGTACATGTGGTCGTGACTTTACGGTGGGCGTGGCTTTACAGTGGGCTTGGCTCTACGGTGGGCGTGGCTCTACGGTGGGCGTGGCTCTATGGTGGGCGTGACTTTACGGTGGGCGTGGCTTTATGGTGAGCGTTGCTTTACTTTAGGCGTGGCTCTATGGTAGGCGTGGTTCTATGGTACATGGTAGGCGTGACTTTACGGTGGGAGTGGCTTTACGGTGGGATTGGCTATACGGTGGGCGTGGCTCTATGATGGACGTGGCTCTATGGTGGGCGTGGCTTTATGGTGGGCGTGGCTCAACTGTGGGAGTGGCTCTATGGTGGGCGTGGCTTCACGGTATGCGTGGCTTTATGGTAGGCGTGGCTTTACGGTGGGCGTGGCTTTACTGTAGGCGTGGCTTCACGGTGGCCGTGGCTCTTACAAAAGCGGCACGTGACCAAAGTCATTGGACGCTCCCTCATCATCTGCACCCCCTGGCTGGTGGACTTCGGGGTCTGCTTCACAAGCGCAGCCATGACGGCGCCAAGCAGCCGAAAGGCCAGCCCCCGGGTAGCGAGGAACCTCCGTCAAACTAAACTTAAAACTGTACTGACACTACTCTTGTGTTGGCATGCGCACGCGCGTGTGTGTGTGTGAATACGTGTGTGTGTGTGTGTGTGTGTGTGTGTGTGTGTGTGTGTGTACGCGTGTGTGTGTGTGTGTGTGTGTGTGTGTGTGTGCGCGTGTGTGTGTGTGTGCGCGTGTGTGTGTGTGTGTGTGTGTACGTGTGTGTGTGTGTGTGTGTGTGTGTGCGTGCGTGTTTGTGTGTGGTGTGTTTGCATTCGTGTGTGTGTGTGTGTGTGTGTGTGTGTGTGGTGTGGTGTGCACGCGCGCGTGTGATGTGTTTGTGTTCGCGCGCATATGCGCGTGCGTGCATGGATGCGTGGTGTGTGTGTGTGTGTGTGTGTGTGTGTGTGTGTGAGCTGGGAGGGAGGGTAGGTAGAATCCTAGGATTAAGAGACAGAAAAAGTCGTGTGCGCGCAAGTGTGCTTGAACGTGTGCGTGTATGCATACAGTGAACTCCACTTAGCACGACATCGGATAATACGACACTCCTGACCATTTTAATTTGTTCCGGCCAACATTCTTTGTCTCATTAGAAGAAAGAAAAGACGGTTACGACGACAGCACTTGCCGCCCTCACTCCTCTGAAGTCGACCAAAAATACACAAGATTTTCCTGACCACAGCCACACACAACACCATCCAGATCGAGCCATTTAAAACTGGCTGTGAAAATTATGTTCTTGATGCGTTTTCAGCATTCCAATCCTCATTGGAGAAATTCCAGATGGGAAGAAACATTCTGGCCAAGATAACACAATTTTTTCAAGCCTTCGATCCATTAATTTCTCTACATTCGTTTACTCCTTCTTAATAGAAATTCCATCAGTTTTCTCATCGTTATTTTGCTGTCTCAGAAGTCCTGTGTCATTGAAATCAACGTCGTAGTTTCATGTTTCACATTTCCATTGACACCTCACTTTGCGAATCATTTGAAAATTCAGGCACTCAGCGTGCTTCGCCTTATTTCTTTTCACTCTGGTTGTCATGGAAATAAAGTTACAAAACTCCGTTTAACACGACCTTTTCTTCCGTCCCCCTGTGATGTCGCGTTAACCGGAGTGCACTGTACGTATTTGCATATGGGTGTACATGAGCAGGTGTTTGTGTTTTTCCTATGTGTATGTGTGTGTAAATGCTTGTAAGTGTGTGTGATTGGGGATGGGTGGGTATGTGGCCGCAGATGTGTGTGCACTAGAGAGAGAGAGAGAGAGAGAGAGAGAGAGAGAGAGAGAGAGAGAGAGAGAGAGAGGGGGGGGGAGTTGGGGTAAGGGGGAGGAGACAGACATATAGACAGACAGACAGACCGACGGACGGACGGGCGGACGGACAGACAGATAGACAGAGGGACAGACCGACGGACGGACGGGCGGACGGACAGGCAGGCAGACTGACAGGCAGGCAGACAGGCAGATAGACAGACAGACGGACACACTGACTGACAGGCAGGCAGGCAGGCAGACAGACGGAGACGGAGAGGGAGAGGGGGGGGGGGGGGAGAGAGAGAGAGAGAGAGAGAGAGAGAGAGAGAGAGAGAGAGAGAGAGAGAGGAGTTGGGGGAAGGGGGAGGAGACAGAGAGATAGACAGACAGGCAGGCAGACTGATAGGCAGGCAGACAGGCAAACAGGCAGGTAGACAGGCAGGTAGACAGACAGACGGACACACTGACAGGCAGGCAGGCAGGCAGGCAGGCAGGCAGGCAGACAGGCAGACAGACAGACTGACGGAGACGGAGAGAGAGAGAGAGAGAGAGAGAGAGAGAGAGAGAGAGAGAGGGGGAGAGAACGAACGAACGAACGAAAAAATTTATTTGTGTAGGCCACCGGCCCATTACAAAAGTTAAAGAGAAACGTGCGGCTATGTACATGGTAGGGGTCAAGACTGGCCGCCAGTCTTGCAAGTTTTACGCGCACGAACGAGGAAACTGATCGAGACGTCGAACAGTTCGTTATTTCTGGAACGTCCGTGCGGCTCGTTCACGCATGGCCTGCTTCACTGCAGACCTGCTGCTCCGCGTCCTTCTCGTGCTTGCCGTGTCGCACGCAGTGTCTTCGGATTTGTTGTGTCTGGCTGCTGGCTGGCTCTTGGACTGCGATGGAGCTGTCGTTGATGGAGGCTTTGCCGCCAGAGGATCAGGCCTCTGACTGGTGGAACTGGATCCCTCACAGGGGGCGACATCTCTGGATAGTGGCCTGGGTGAAGTAGCCTCCGAGACCGGTTGAGTTGCGTCCGTCTCCACCACCGGCTTAAAAGCACCAGATGACACCACATGGCCCTCTCTGTCCTCGCCGAACTCACTCCCTCTCTGTCCGTCCTTCCCCCTCGACAGTATCGCGTCCACCATCTCCCTCAACCACTCTCTGTCATCACTTGCTGGCTGATCAGCGATGGTGCCTGTGTCGGTGGAAGGAGAATCCGTCTGCACCTCAGCACCAGCAGGAATTCCAAGATCACTTGATGTTTGTGCAGCGAAGCGTGTTGGGTCAAAGGTCACGGCTGTCGGGGGGCGAGGGCAAGATGACGTAGAGGCCCGTGAAGTTTGTGCAACATCAGCATTATTATCAAGTTCGAAATTCGAGCCAGTAACGACGCTATTTTCAACATGATGTCGAAAAGTTTGCTCACCGAAGGCACGGTGCCTCTGTGCACGCCGCAGGTCGCGTCGGAGCTGTGCGGGAGGCTTTCTTCTCCAGTGCCCTCGACGTGTCTCGCTCGCCAGCAATGGCTGCCCGTCGCTCGGCCTGAATCGCAGCACAACGACGACACCGTCAGACTCCCCTGCCACCTTCCACGACGAAAGCTCGTCCGACTCGAGCAGCGAAGACAGCGCTACCTCAACAGCTGTTGGTAACCCTACAACTGGCATAATGCTGCTTCTGTGTCAACTAGAGGCGTAAATCAGGCAGAGCCGAAGTAAACGCGTGCTCCGAGATGGCAGTCGCGCGCGTG
>JAWQFJ010007403.1:5000-10000 GCA_034096865.1 Theodoxus fluviatilis
GTAGTAACAAAGGAACGAGCAAACAAACAAGCCCCACTCAGCTTCAAATTTTCGGCTTTATTAGCCTTCCTCAGGAGTATACTGAAGGGTTTGAAAATTCAACTCCGGGTTTCCACGTCACACATGACGTCATACGTTGGCGTAGCCTGTCACACTGCTCTACCGCGATTGGCGAATCGGAAGGGGGGGGGGAAGGGGGGTAGGGGAGGGGGAGGGGAGGGGAGGGGAGGAGGGGGAAGGGGGGGAAGGGGGGAAGGGAGGGGGGAGGGGAAGGGGAAGGGGGGAGAAAAGGGGGAAGAAGGAGGGGGGGTGAGGGAGGGGGAAGCGGGAACGTGTGGAGGGGGAGTCAAACCAGTAGGTCTGCTCTCCACAAGTGGTCAGCTTCGCATACACTCACCCGTACTAGCATATCAGGTCTCACTCTCACTAAGACCCACATTCACCCGTCTCCCCTCTCACAGGAGTACCACCATTCATAAATGCCCTGCAGAGTCACAGTCAAAGTCAAACGATCCACTGGGGAGGATCAAAAATGGAAGAACTATTATGGCAAAGTGTTCAATCCATTCGGTGTCAAAGTTGAAAGTTTGCCCATCCAGAAACGTTCCCGTCTGCGTCGTCCTTCAGTGCTGTCTGTGTAGGATTTCTCTACCGGCATGCATCTGAGGTCGTGCAGTGTGTGGTTGGGTAGGGAGAAATGTTCAGTAATGAGAGTGCAGGTGTTCTTGTTGGTGTTGATGTTCGAGCGATGCTGGTAGAAGCGTTGTTTGAGTGAGTTGCTTGTTTCTCCGACATGATCGCGTGTAGACTTTCACTGCACTGATGAAGGAGCCTACTTGGCCCCGAAAGCTTTGCGAATAAAATTCTGAAGTTGGACAAAAGTCTCCTTACTTCTTTTCTCTACATCAACGAGTCCAATACCGGCCTCCTTTTTCAAGATAGATTATTGTATGTGTGCGTATATGTATTTGCGCCTCATGTATGACGTTACCTTGATGTCAGAATCCAAATCCCACTACGGAGAACAGATGAATACGGTAGTTTTAATTACTTACTCGATACTGTGTTTACTCTGTTTGATTTATGTGATGATGAAAATAGTCATGGAAGAAGGAGTGAAGATAATGTTGACGATGACGACCAGATTAGCCATGGTGATGAATACGATAATAACCTAATTGATGATAGTGATGCTCTTGATGGCTAAAATAATTATATGGATTTTAATTACTACAATTAATATCCAACGATTAAAGATTTGTTTTCTACCCCACTCGCTCCCCTCTTTCAAGATCATATCATTTCAGCAACAGATATAAGGTACTCGCATTCCTTTTAATCCCTCCTCCCACTCACCCCCACCCTTCTACTGCCTTTGTTATTGTTACGCACGTAAATGGAGTGTAGATGGAATGAATGATTGAAAAAATAGCGGATATATAATCTTTGTTTTCATATTAATCTGAAAACAGCGTAATCTGATGTAGTTATGATGCAGTTGATCCAGATAGAAAGTTATATCAGTTTAAACCCAATCTTATCGTCAATCCATTTTTGTCCTACTTTCACTCGGTGTCTCTCAAAATATGCAAGTTATGTGTCTGGTTTCTTAAGTGATTTGTTATTACCTTGTCGTTTGTAATAAGGTAAATAACTTAATACATATATTAACGTATGATTAACCTCTTTTCGCTTCCATTACCTGTATGCTAAATACAAGAGTCGAGACAGTGTATGATAGAACAAATGATTATGTCAGATATTACCTCGTTGTTCTTGAGTCCTGAAACATAAACATGTACTCTTTGATAATGGCTTATAAGTAACTTGTTTGACTCCAAGAAAGAAAAAAATTCCACCGAAACTGACACGGCAAAAACGAGTTGAAAAAATGATCAATGCAGATTGTATCGTCATGAAAGTCTTTTCGGTATTTAAATTTACGTAATCGAAAAAAACCTTTTAGCACATTTTATTTTATTCTTAAACTTGTCGACAAACTGAGCTTTTAAACATGACTTCTTGTAAAAAGACTGATAGAGTCAACTGCTTTAGTATTTGAGTGTGTGGAAAGACGGGGAATGATGGTTGGGGTGAGTGCTAATGATGGGCATGGGTAGAAGAGTGTAGGGATGGATAATCTTGAGAAAATTTCGGTGAGTAGGCTGAATCATGACATGGACGCGTATTCAAAGTGACATGGAGGATGGTTGAAGGTAGACGTAATCAACGTAATAATATATAAGTTTATTAATGAAACAGAGACTTTAGCTTGGAGTAACTCGTATCAGATATATATAGGTAAATGCATGAACATATATCTTGGTATACGCATCGCATATAATACAAAGAAAGGTTTGAATAAATTTGATTGTCTGCTCGACGTAGAGTGATGGGGTTGCTTACAACAACTACGATTGTGTTCCAGACATTTAAAACAGGTTACAAATACGTCATTTTCTCGGTGAAAAGATAAATAAATGATTATACTTTTCTTGGTGCGTGGAAAGTGTCGCCAGAGGAATGTCGTTGTTGGACCTCATCCCGTGAATGATAGGCACAGGTAACTGTCTCCGTCTCTATTCAAGCAGAGTCTAAAAGACCGACCATACATGTGAAAAACTTAGTCATAAATGGACTCTTGGACTCTTATCATGAATTGGTTCCCACGCCTGTGCCTGAGGGAACAGACCTTTCTGTGGGGAAAGGTGGGAGGAGTTCGCAAGTGTGACGTATGTGACCAAAAACTGGGTCGATGATTTTGGGCAAACACTAATAATGCTTCATCTTCCATTTTAGGAAAGGCAAGGAAGGGAGGAAGCGGTGATGAGAGAGGGGCGAAGAAGGAAAGATTGATTCGAGGATACCCTTCCATCAAACTACACAGGCTTTCGTCATGGGCTCGGCCGCTTCACCTCGCGCTCGTCTTTGACCCCGCCCACCTTCGGTGGTTACAAGTAGAGGCCGCCGACGTCGACTCGCACACCGCCCGCTGCCAGCAACGCCACGTCACCATCAGACCTCCCTCGCCTCACCTGCCTCAACGTTAACGTCAGAGCGACAGCCTGGGCCAATCAGTGACGACTCAACAAACAGCATCTGTACCACAGCCGCTCCAGCGTGTTCCTTTGCCAGCGTCTGTCAGTGTTTTAGCGGCCTCAGCGAAAGAGAATTGGAACGCGCCTACGATAGATTCCTCGCATCTCCATGCCCACTTGAAGTCGATGCTGCCTTTGTAGAAGTTTGATGTAGGAAAACGAGAGATAGGTGTTAAACTTTGGGAGTCGAACGAGAGCACGTACTTCATCTGTGCCGGGAGAGAATTTTTAATTGTTGGAGAAAGAATAGTTCATTACTTTTTAAAGGTGTTGTACATAGTTTGTGTTAGGAACCTTTACCTCGAGCGAAAAGAGAATTTCGAAAGTTTTGTTAACTGTGATAAAGCAAGCTCTGAAAACACCCACAAAAAATACAAAGTGTCCTTTCGAATTCGAGATAAATTTTGCAACTCGAAGAAGTGTCTGGGGTAGTGCCAACCTCAGGGCAAAACATTGACATGTGTCTACTCGTCAACCAGTCGATAGCCATGAAAGCACCAATCGGCCGGCCCACGAAACGAACACGCTCGTCGACTTGGTTCAACAGCAGATGTCACCCCTTCAAGGTATGTTGCTTCTATTGCTTCCCTCGTCGATGTTTATTCATTATATCTTCAATTTGTCTCCTTTTCTTTTTGCCTGAAAAGCCATCGATCGGTCACTTGCAGTAGCGATCTTTAAGAATAATTTAATTTGTCTTTTTTGTGGAGAGCACCTCGACCTACCGCTCATGATGGGATAGCCATTATTGAACACAATTTTAATATCATTGCAGAACGCGTTGGACTTTGGTGCAGACGACGATGGCTTTTATAGGTTAACTGTCCAGGTTATTAGTCAACTTTTGTGGAGCTCAATTCATTTACGCTGTTTGATATCCGTCATCGTTAAGTGCTGAGGTCACTCAATTGACCTTAAAGCTGAATTCTGTTGATCCACTGGTTTAATGGTAACCCGCAAAACTGCAACATCTGATTATAAAGCTAGTGACATTTTCTGCTGCTATCATATACACATGTTCTCACGTTTTCTCTTTGCGACAAATCATTATCATTGTGTCATGATCATCTAAATTTACATGAAAAATGTCCTTTCCTGCTACAAAAAGAAAATGGCAACAACATTGTGTCTGAACTGAGTGGCAGAGATTTCGTGATTGCGCAAAGCAATCTCCTTTGAAGGAGGTGAGGGCAGAATGAGGAAGGTGAAGTGAGACACTTTTTCCATACCGTTTATTCAGTTCTAGTGATCAATGACTCAGAGCCTGAGAGTAATGCACGAGATCAGCAGAGTAAAATTGTGTTTTTCATCTTTGGGAATTTCTCATTCATTTCCTTCGAAAGAGCCGGACAAAAACAAAATACCACGGGGAAGGTTGGAAACAAAGGTTTCTTGGTCTATAGGTCGGCATTCTTCCTGGTTGCTCTTAACCTCGAAAGGTTACGCAGTCTTTTTGCTCACTTGCTGTTGAACTGCATTGGGTTTTTATGCCAACCCACCCGATTGGATCGCTGTTTTATCTCCTTGAGAATGTCACATCATGGGTATGTGAGAGAGTGATTGAGCCGCCTCACATCGTTTGCAGGATTCTATGCAGTCTGATATCACCCAGGAAAAGTAAGTTACCTGTTAAAGTACATTTCATGTGAGAACAGCAAGAGGTTGACCGTATTACGAAGCAGGTGCATTCTGTTTTGATGCGGTTCATGAGAAACTGCTGCTGTTTTGCACGCTCGCGTGCGTACGAATACACCAGTTTGCAGGAGATGAATATAAACCCTTACGACTCTTCTGTTGCGTGCATGCGTGCGTGTGTGTGTGTGTGTGTGTGTGTGTGTGTTTGTGTGTGTTTGTGTGTGTGTGAGTTTGAGTGTGTGCGTGCGTGTGTGCGCGCGCCAGCGT
>JAWQFJ010007404.1:0-15493 GCA_034096865.1 Theodoxus fluviatilis
GATGAACTTCATTAACTGCAACATTTCATACCAAGTTCACAAGAAAAGTTACACAGTGCATAGATGTACCGTGCTTTGCAACAAAATGTTTTGCATGGCGTTTCATTTGCTTGAGGCTTTGTTATTTTTCTAACAGAAAGACATGCGAGCAAGGAGGAACCACATCTCTGCCGTCGGGGTATTGTATCTGTGGCTAATGCAGCTAACCGTGTCCAATATCAACTAATGTCCCAGTTAACTCTTAACACGTAGCTCATTGGCGGTGGGATATGCTAACTCCAAAACTGTAACATTTTAACTCTGTGTGTGTGTGTGCGTGCGTGCGTGCGTGCGTGTGTGTGTGCGCGTTTGTGTGTGTGTGTGTGGGATGGGTGTACCCCTCTTGACTCACATACAAGTTTAACATGCACTGTTTTTTCATTTTATAGTTTTATGTAATAATCCTCATAACATCATGATAATGAGATTGAGAGAAAACACCAGAGCTTTTGAAGTTTGCAACGTCCACAGAATTGTTTTGCTTCTGCCAGAAAGGTTGAGCAAATATATGAGTTGATGACACTTTCACCTGTCAAAGATTCAAATTCCCCTGTTAAAACGCATAAACTAAGAATTACACGAAGGCAATCAACTCTGCGTATTCTGTTGCATCTCAAACAGTAACTAAGACGGATAAAAGCTTCAAACTCGCCATCAAAGTAACGTAACTTAGCCAGATTTTAAAAAATCATATTATCAAACACCTAATCTGTGATTTATGCATATGACATTGTAGTGACGAAGTGATGTTAATGAGTAATGACCGTGACTAACCTGGGGACCTTTGACGGAGACGTTTATCATCTTCCTACTTCGTCAGTCTTCCGCAGGTGTCTTTGACAGTGAAAGGTATATGAGTTCAATGATTATATATATATATATATATATATATATATATATATATATATATATATATAATCATTTTCTACGCACCACAACAATATGTTGTGTGAGAACCACAGTAGAACCATAGCACGCATCTCTCTCTCTCTCTTTCTCTCTCTCTCTTTCTCACTCTCTCTCTCTTTCTCTCTCTCTCTCTTTCTCTCTCTCTCTCTCTCTCTCTCTCTCTCTCTCTTTCTCTCTCTCTCTCTCTCCTCTCCTGTCCTCTACTTCTCTCTCTCTCTCCTTTCTCTCTCTCTCTCTCTCGCTTTCTCTTTTTTTCTCTCTCTCTCAGATGAGTTATTGTGGAATATACTTTAACCAAAAATCTGTCGGCAGACTTGGAAAAATAAATCACTTTCTACACAGAGTGGAACGAGAGAGAAATCATTTTCAGATTTGGTTGTTCTATTTTTAAAACAGCAATGCTGGCCAGCAAGGAAGAACGGCTCCCCCGACAGGGTAAAGTATCATTGCAGTGTGCAGCAGCCATTATGGCGGCCAATCCAGTGTACATCTAGTGTACATGTAGATGCCCATTGCTTCTTAGACTGTTTAGATATTTACTCCCAGACGAATTTCTCTGTCAAAACTGACGTGCTGGAACCCACTAGAAAGAAACGCCTCCATTTCCTTTGACAACGTTCCTAACACAGAGCCGAGGAACCCTGGCTACTTGGCTGTAGTATGTTCCAATGGCTTCGCTTGTCCAAATTTAGAATGTATGTATGTATGTATGTATTTTCATTTTTACTGCGCCATTATCACGATAAACATGCTCATGGCGCGACAAGACGAAATAAAAAAGTTTTGAGGCCAGTTTTAAATGCGGCCAAGGATGGACTAACCCTCAGACCCTCAGGAAGTTGGTTCCAGAGTCTCGGTCCAACAACGCTGAAGGAGCGGTCACCGAAGCTCCGTAACCTTGTTTGTGGGACAATCAATAGTCTTCTTTTTGAGGAACGGAGATTCCTTGTGGGGTTGTGAGGTCTAAGGAGTTCTCCGAGGTAGGTTGGGGCTTCACCAGTTTCACACTTAAACACGATGGAGAGGGTCTTAAATTCCACCCGTTGGCGAACTGGAAGCCAATGAAGGTCACTGAGAACAGGGGTTATGCGAGCCCACCTCGGCAGTCGCTTCACTACCCTAGCTGCAGAATTCTGAAGACGCTGAAGTTTCTGCAATTGACCGTTGGTTGCAGCAGTCAGCAGACTGTTGCAGTAATCAAGATGGGACAACACAAGAGTCACCACCAGGGCTGCTGCAGTCTTTTCAGTCAGACAATCCCTGATACTCCAAATGCGGTGTAGGTGCATGTAGCCTGAGGAGATGATTTTACGAATTTGGGGGTCTGGTGACAAGTTTTGATCTAACGTGACCCCGAGATATTTCGCACTTGTGGCAAATGCAATGTTCGCCCCCGCTATGTTAATATGTGTTTCTCTGATCAATTGCCTGCTTTTTTCCCTACCAATGAGAATCACTTCAGTCTTGTCTTCATTGAGTTTGAGGTGATTGGCCGACATCCATTCCTTGATGTCACTACAGCAGTTTTGCATTGTGGACTTGTTCACCGCGAAGGCTTCATGATCTGGTTTGGAAGCCATGTAGATCATAGTGTCGTCGGCGAATAGATGGTGAGGGATGCCGTGTTGGTCGATGCGCTCGCTCAGGGGTTGCGTGTAAATTGAATACAGGAGAGGTCCCAAGATTGATCCCTGCGGTACTCCACAAGTGAGAGAAAGGTCTTTTGATGATGACTCCCCTATCTTCACCTTTTGTGATCTCCCCGTCAAGTAGCTCGCGAACCAGTTTAGGGCGGTGGATGATATGCCAAAGCTCCTCAATCTGGCTATGAGTGTGTCGTGGTCAATGGTGTCGAAAGCCGCTGAAAGGTCGAGTAGCACTACAACGACTACCTCATCGCGATCGACTGCATGGAGTAAGTCATTCAGGACTCGCAAGAGTGCAGTTTCAGTGCTGTGGTGTGCCCTATATGCTGACTGAAACCTGGGAAGCAGATTGTGCGAGCTTAAAAACTCTATGAGGCGAATAGACACTGCTTTCTCAACAACCTTGGAGAGAAAGCTCAGGTTGGAAACCGGTCGATAGTTGGCGAGGTTATTAGGATCAGCGCCTGCTTTCTTGAGGAGGGGTTTCACCAATGCCTTTTTGAGGCTCATGGGAAACTGTCCGTGTCTCAAGGAATGGTTGACGATGTCCGTTATTACAGGTAGAAGGACATCAAGGCAAGTGAGAAGCAGTTTGGTGGGGATTGGGTCGAGTTCGCATGTGGTTGGTTTCATTTTGACTATGATTTTTCGTAGTTCGTCTGGTGAGAAAAGTTTCAACTCAGTCAAGAAATGATGGTGTGGACGTGACTGAGATGTGGTGCCAGATGAGCTCATTGGGATTGACTTCTTAATTGTGTCAATTTTTTCTTTGAAAAAAAGACCAAACTCATTCGCCTTTTCATTATGTGACTGTCCTGATTGCACATAGGAGTCATTCGTCTTCCCTAGAAGACCTGACAGCAAGTGAGACATGGCCCTGGGGTTCCCGGATCGTTCTTGGATTTTCTGATGAAAGTAACCGGCTTTTGCTTGACGTATGGCTTTTTTGAGTTTATTTTTCTCTGCTACATACAACTGCTTGTGCACAGTTAGATTGTACTTCCGCCAGCGACGTATGCAATACAGAAACTGTCCCTCCTATCCCAGGACTTTATTTATCTACTCTGGTACTTCAGTAAGCAAACTGAGTAAGATGTTTCTTTTCGCCTTAGAAATAGATCAATCTTGAAACACTACTATCTCAACAGTTACACTAAAGTGAATTTTTTAAATCTTAACTGCTCGCTTAAATCATTTACGATTTGCGAATGCTTGTATATGCTTCTATTCTAAGACTGTCGTACAGTTAAACTTTACAATAATCGCTTTTCTTTAGTTCAATACAATTACCCAGAATATCGAAAGAATGAAATTCCATGTTTCTTTGAAGCAGTGAACAGATAAATTAAACATTTATTTTCCTTATACTCAGTTCATTCTAGAAAGCATATGAGTGATTTGGTACCCCACCTCCACCCCACCCCCACCCCCCACCCCCAAAAGCAATAATTTGCAAATACCGTCATTTACTTCTGTCTCACTTGGGTTTGTGTTTGTGAAAAGACTCCATCGGCTTATCTTCCCCAACGCTTGTACGTCTCGAATTTCTCCTTGAAAAATATTTCATTGATAAAATGTCTGCCTTTAAAGGATATAGTAGTCTTCTGTCTATTTCATTCAACATACAGTGCAGTAGTTAAAGTATATTATTCCCGTGAGATATATAAACATTCCTAGCAAACTTTAAAGGAAAGAATGTGCCCGGTCTATCTCTAGTCATGTTAATGCAAGTAATTTCAATTCCGAGTCTTGTATACGTTTCATGATAAGAGTTTCTAGCCAAAAAATCTCCTGTGCACACATACACTGTGTTGAGTAATAGACCCCACCTCAACACACACATGCGACGTTCACACCTCTCCCCCCCACCCCCACCCCCACCCCCCTCTTCTCCTCTCTCTTTGTCTCTCTGTCGGTATATACATGTGAGTGTGTGTATCTGTCTGTCTGTCTGTCTGTCTGTCTGTCTGTCTGTCTGTCTGTCTGTCTGTCTGTCTGTCTGTCTGTCTGTCTGTCTGTCTGTCTGTCTGTCTGTCTGTCTGTCTGTCTGTCTCTCTCTCTGTGTCTGTGTGTCTGTCTGTCTGTGTGTGTGTGTGTCTGTCTGTCTGTCTGTCTGTCTGTCTGTCTGTCTGTCTGTCTGTCTGTCTGTCTGTCTGTCTGTCTGTCTGTCTGTCTGTCTGTGTGTCTGAGTATGTGTCTGTGTCTGTCTGTCTGTCTGTCTGTGTGCCTGCCTGCCTGTCCGTCCGTCCGCCCATCCGTCCGTCCGTCCGTCCGTCTCTCTGTCTGTCTATGTGTCTGTCTGTTTCTCTCTCTCTCTCTCTCTCTCTCTCTCTCTCTCACACACACACACACACACACACACACACACGCACACACACACACGCACGCACACACACACACACACACACACACAGACACATGTATATTGTAGGTGGCGCATTTCCTCACTGAGATTATATAGGCAGCTGTGGAAAAGGGAAGGTATTCGCCACAAACAGTAAAATGAGAGAGAAATGGTCCTCGGGTTTAATTGTACGTTCTCAGGTATTTTTCAAATATAAGTACCACCCAGCCGAGAGGAGCCATTTCTTCGCTGACAGGGTAGTGTGTCATTGCCGTATACCGCCGACAGGGTAATGTGTCATTGCCGTGTACCGCCGACAGGGTAATGTGTCGTTGCCGTATACCGCCGACAGGGTACTGTGTCGTTGCCGTGTACCGCCGACAGGGTACTGTGTCGTTGCCGTGTACCGCCGACAGGGTAGTGTGTCATTGCCGTGTACCACCGACAGGGTAGTGTGTCATTGCCGTGTACCGCCGACAGGGTAGTGTGTCATTGCCGTGTACCGCCGACAGGGTAGTGTGTCATTGCTGTGTACCGCCGACTGGGTAGTGTGTCATTGCCGTGTACCGCCGACAGGGTAGTGTGTCATTGCCGTGTACATGTACGTTCTATTCGGATTTTAACAGTGGAGTAAATGTGTTCACTGCTTCTCAGAATGTTTACTCAGAGATGAATGTGTCTGTCATACCTTACACGCTCTTGAATAACCTCCTACAACTGAACTCCTTCATTTCCTTTGATTGTGTTTGGTCCTGCCTTGTGTGGCTGTAGCAGTCCTCTGACAGCTTAGCACTCTCCACGCCTTGTATATATCGAATTAGTGAGAGTGTCTTGTATTGTGTAAGAAGAAGTTGATTCTTGTTACACTGAAAAATAAACTACTCCAAATCCGACAAAAGGTTTCTACAGTTACACCCATCTTTAAAAACTAATATTTCAGTATTTACAAATTAGTGAGAAGTTAAGTTTTGTGTGTTACAGCTATCTTTCAATATTTGTACGTAATATACATAATTATGATATCCAAACACTTACTTGTGCTTTAAATCCCATTATGTGTTTGCGTGACGCAACGTTTGCCCAATAATTATGCTTTACAATGTTCATCTTTAATTCAGTAAAAGTTGGAAAAAGCAACTTTGCGTCCAGTCCTATTAAAACAAATACTCAGATAAGTTATACCACTGTCTTTTAGCTACCTAATTCATTCCAGAAAAAAAGCAAAATTTTGCCTTTACATTTTCATGTACATGTTAGTAAATTGCCGTCCAGAAATAATCACGATTAGAAAATTATCTGCATTCCTGTTACTGATGGATTGGGTTCCTCCTAGCTCAAAGATTTTCCATGAGCTTTTGCTTTCCAATGTTTGTCTGTCTTGTACTCAGTTGAAGTTGCAAACATTACCGGAGTGCTATGTCGTTGTACGATTTTAATGATAATTGTGCTGATTAAATTATAAACGTGTCAATATTAATATGTTCCATTCTTAGAAATTACTGATTGTCTTCCAAAGATAACATGTAAACCTTTTCGCCTTAATTTATGGGTTTGGTGAGTTTTCTATTGTCATTTCTTATGTTTAAAGCAAAACAAGAATTTAAAAAACCTATGTGGACATTCTTTCCGAGAGAATCGCAATGGATGGGCGACTCGCTTTGCAGTTCGTTTTTGAACAGAGAGAGCTCTGTCAGCGTCAACTGTGTGCGCTCTATGCATCTCTGTCAGCGTTATTGACAACTAGAGAGGCGCTCAACCTTTTTTTTTTAGGGACACATCGATTTTTCGTTCCCTTGGGGAACCCTCCACGTTAGAGATCAGTTTTGAGGAAGGCGTTTGGACATGCTCACTCTGGTCTTCCGGTTTTTAGCGCCCCTGGTGAGTTGGTTCCAGTAGCCAATCGATGCGGGGAGGGCAGGCTGAGGTCCAGCGAGGATACGGAAGTGCCATAGAGCGGAAACCCTGAAAAGCAAATATCCTCTATGGTACCAAAGACCTCTTATATTGCGTAAGAATTTATGTTCCTGAAAGCAGTTCAGCAGATCAAAAGACAGTTGGGATATTAGGATTTCAAGGAAGACAGGGTAGAGAGAAAAACTCCAAACACAGAGAGGAGCTTCCCGAGGTTGCTTGTCTTCCATTCTTTTTCAGGAGCTACCCGAGACAGCGACAAAACTGCCAAGCTATTCCATCTGTTTTTACACCCCAAACAAATCGTGGAGGCTTTTCTCAGACGCACCGGTTGTTTTTTCAGTAATGAAAAGCCCATGTGTTTACGAAAGCAAAACTTTCACCAAAAAACCAACAACCGTAAGGCACAAAAAAGCTTGGTGTCTTTTGAGAGAATGATGAAGTGTTGCAGCTTCTGCATCATACCCGCATTCTCCACGTGGCGTTTTGTCGTCCCCTTTGCTCCTAACGACCACATTCTTTTAAAAATCATTGTTCATTCACATGAAGCCATTTCTTTGCAGGCTTTGGATTGTATAGTATTATGTTGTATTCTGTCTGCACACCATGTTTTACTTTTCTTGTCGACAGTAAGGGGTTGTACGATGAAGATTTTTCATGCAAACTTTTGTATGTCTTTTTCGCTTTTTCTTTTAGAGAAGCTATTTTATCGGTAATGTGTATACATTGCAGGTTCTGATTGTCCTGTAGATTAGGGATCTTTACGATCAATTTGCCCCTTGTGATATATTTATTTTGAAAACTATGACTGTGACTGTTAAATCTACAGGACAATCAGAACCTGCAATGTATACACATTACCGATAAAATAGCTTCTCTAAAAGAAAAAGCGAAAAAGACATACAAAAGTTTGCATGAAAAATCTTCATCGTACAACCCCTTACTGTCGACAAGAAAAGTAAAACATGGTGTGCAGACAGAATACAACATAATACTATACAATCCAAAGCCTGCAAAGAAATGGCTTCATGTGAATGAACAATGATTTTTAAAAGAATGTGGTCGTTAGGAGCAAAGGGGACGACAAAACGCCACGTGGAGAATGCGGGTATGATGCAGAAGCTGCAACACTTCATCATTCTCTCAAAAGACACCAAGCTTTTTTGTGCCTTACGGTTGTTGGTTTTTTGGTGAAAGTTTTGCTTTCGTAAACACATGGGCTTTTCATTACTGAAAAAACAACCGGTGCGTCTGAGAAAAGCCTCCACGATTTGTTTGGGGTGTAAAAACAGATGGAATAGCTTGGCAGTTTTGTCGCTGTCTCGGGTAGCTCCTGAAAAAGAATGGAAGACAAGCAACCTCGGGAAGCTCCTCTCTGTGTTTGGAGTTTTTCTCTCTACCCTGTCTTCCTTGAAATCCTAATATCCCAACTGTCTTTTGATCTGCTGAACTGCTTTCAGGAACATAAATTCTTACGCAATATAAGAGGTCTTTGGTACCATAGAGGATATTTGCTTTTCAGGGTTTCCGCTCTATGGCACTTCCGTATCCTCGCTGGACCTCAGCCTGCCCTCCCCGCATCGATTGGCTACTGGAACCAACTCACCAGGGGCGCTAAAAACCGGAAGACCAGAGTGAGCATGTCCAAACGCCTTCCTCAAAACTGATCTCTAACGTGGAGGGTTCCCCAAGGGAACGAAAAATCGATGTGTCCCTAAAAAAAAAAGGTTGAGCGCCTCTCTAGTTGTCAATAACGCTGACAGAGATGCATAGAGCGCACACAGTTGACGCTGACAGAGCTCTCTCTGTTCAAAAACGAACTGCAAAGCGAGTCGCCCATCCATTGCGATTCTCTCGGAAAGAATGTCCACATAGGTTTTTTAAATTCTTGTTTTGCTTTAAACATAAGAAATGACAATAGAAAACTCACCAAACCCATAAATTAAGGCGAAAAGGTTTACATGTTATCTTTGGAAGACAATCAGTAATTTCTAAGAATGGAACATATTAATATTGACACGTTTATAATTTAATCAGCACAATTATCATTAAAATCGTACAACGACATAGCACTCCGGTAATGTTTGCAACTTCAACTGAGTACAAGACAGACAAACATTGGAAAGCAAAAGCTCATGGAAAATCTTTGAGCTAGGAGGAACCCAATCCATCAGTAACAGGAATGCAGATAATTTTCTAATCGTGATTATTTCTGGACGGCAATTTACTAACATGTACATGAAAATGTAAAGGCAAAATTTTGCTTTTTTTCTGGAATGAATTAGGTAGCTAAAAGACAGTGGTATAACTTATCTGAGTATTTGTTTTAATAGGACTGGACGCAAAGTTGCTTTTTCCAACTTTTACTGAATTAAAGATGAACATTGTAAAGCATAATTATTGGGCAAACGTTGCGTCACGCAAACACATAATGGGATTTAAAGCACAAGTAAGTGTTTGGATATCATAATTATGTATATTACGTACAAATATTGAAAGATAGCTGTAACACACAAAACTTAACTTCTCACTAATTTGTAAATACTGAAATATTAGTTTTTAAAGATGGGTGTAACTGTAGAAACCTTTTGTCGGATTTGGAGTAGTTTATTTTTCAGTGTAACAAGAATCAACTTCTTCTTACACAATACAAGACACTCTCACTAATTCGATATATACAAGGCGTGGAGAGTGCTAAGCTGTCAGAGGACTGCTACAGCCACACAAGGCAGGACCAAACACAATCAAAGGAAATGAAGGAGTTCAGTTGTAGGAGGTTATTCAAGAGCGTGTAAGGTATGACAGACACATTCATCTCTGAGTAAACATTCTGAGAAGCAGTGAACACATTTACTCCACTGTTAAAATCCGAATAGAACGTACATGTACACGGCAATGACACACTACCCTGTCGGCGGTACACGGCAATGACACACTACCCAGTCGGCGGTACACAGCAATGACACACTACCCTGTCGGCGGTACACGGCAATGACACACTACCCTGTCGGCGGTACACGGCAATGACACACTACCCTGTCGGTGGTACACGGCAATGACACACTACCCTGTCGGCGGTACACGGCAACGACACAGTACCCTGTCGGCGGTACACGGCAACGACACAGTACCCTGTCGGCGGTATACGGCAACGACACATTACCCTGTCGGCGGTACACGGCAATGACACATTACCCTGTCGGCGGTATACGGCAATGACACACTACCCTGTCAGCGAAGAAATGGCTCCTCTCGGCTGGGTGGTACTTATATTTGAAAAATACCTGAGAACGTACAATTAAACCCGAGGACCATTTCTCTCTCATTTTACTGTTTGTGGCGAATACCTTCCCTTTTCCACAGCTGCCTATATAATCTCAGTGAGGAAATGCGCCACCTACAATATACATGTGTCTGTGTGTGTGTGTGTGTGTGTGTGCGTGCGTGTGTGTGTGTGCGTGTGTGTGTGTGTGTGTGTGTGTGTGTGAGAGAGAGAGAGAGAGAGAGAGAGAGAGAGAGAGAAACAGACAGACACATAGACAGACAGAGAGACGGACGGACGGACGGACGGATGGGCGGACGGACGGACAGGCAGGCAGGCACACAGACAGACAGACAGACAGACACAGACACATACTCAGACACACAGACAGACAGACAGACAGACAGACAGACAGACAGACAGACAGAACAGGACAGACAGACAGACAGACAGACAGACAGACAGACAGACAGACAGACACACACGCAGACAGACAGACACACAGACACAGAGAGAGAGACAGACAGACAGACAGACAGACAGACAGACAGACAGACAGACAGACAGACAGACAGACAGACAGACAGACAGACAGACAGACAGACAGACAGACAGACAGACAGACAGACAGACAGACAGATACACACACTCACATGTATATACCGACAGAGAGACAAAGAGAGAGGAGAAGAGGGGGGTGGGGGTGGGGGTGGGGGGGAGAGGTGTGAACGTCGCATGTGTGTGTTGAGGTGGGGTCTATTACTCAACACAGTGTATGTGTGCACAGGAGATTTTTTGGCTAGAAACTCTTATCATGAAACGTATACAAGACTCGGAATTGAAATTACTTGCATTAACATGACTAGAGATAGACCGGGCACATTCTTTCCTTTAAAGTTTGCTAGGAATGTTTATATATCTCACGGGAATAATATACTTTAACTACTGCACTGTATGTTGAATGAAATAGACAGAAGACTACTATATCCTTTAAAGGCAGACATTTTATCAATGAAATATTTTTCAAGGAGAAATTCGAGACGTACAAGCGTTGGGGAAGATAAGCCGATGGAGTCTTTTCACAAACACAAACCCAAGTGAGACAGAAGTAAATGACGGTATTTGCAAATTATTGCTTTTGGGGGTGGGGGGTGGGGGTGGGGTGGAGGTGGGGTACCAAATCACTCATATGCTTTCTAGAATGAACTGAGTATAAGGAAAATAAATGTTTAATTTATCTGTTCACTGCTTCAAAGAAACATGGAATTTCATTCTTTCGATATTCTGGGTAATTGTATTGAACTAAAGAAAAGCGATTATTGTAAAGTTTAACTGTACGACAGTCTTAGAATAGAAGCATATACAAGCATTCGCAAATCGTAAATGATTTAAGCGAGCAGTTAAGATTTAAAAAATTCACTTTAGTGTAACTGTTGAGATAGTAGTGTTTCAAGATTGATCTATTTCTAAGGCGAAAAGAAACATCTTACTCAGTTTGCTTACTGAAGTACCAGAGTAGATAAATAAAGTCCTGGGATAGGAGGGACAGTTTCTGTATTGCATACGTCGCTGGCGGAAGTACAATCTAACTGTGCACAAGCAGTTGTATGTAGCAGAGAAAAATAAACTCAAAAAAGCCATACGTCAAGCAAAAGCCGGTTACTTTCATCAGAAAATCCAAGAACGATCCGGGAACCCCAGGGCCATGTCTCACTTGCTGTCAGGTCTTCTAGGGAAGACGAATGACTCCTATGTGCAATCAGGACAGTCACATAATGAAAAGGCGAATGAGTTTGGTCTTTTTTTCAAAGAAAAAATTGACACAATTAAGAAGTCAATCCCAATGAGCTCATCTGGCACCACATCTCAGTCACGTCCACACCATCATTTCTTGACTGAGTTGAAACTTTTCTCACCAGACGAACTACGAAAAATCATAGTCAAAATGAAACCAACCACATGCGAACTCGACCCAATCCCCACCAAACTGCTTCTCACTTGCCTTGATGTCCTTCTACCTGTAATAACGGACATCGTCAACCATTCCTTGAGACACGGACAGTTTCCCATGAGCCTCAAAAAGGCATTGGTGAAACCCCTCCTCAAGAAAGCAGGCGCTGATCCTAATAACCTCGCCAACTATCGACCGGTTTCCAACCTGAGCTTTCTCTCCAAGGTTGTTGAGAAAGCAGTGTCTATTCGCCTCATAGAGTTTTTAAGCTCGCACAATCTGCTTCCCAGGTTTCAGTCAGCATATAGGGCACACCACAGCACTGAAACTGCACTCTTGCGAGTCCTGAATGACTTACTCCATGCAGTCGATCGCGATGAGGTAGTCGTTGTAGTGCTACTCGACCTTTCAGCGGCTTTCGACACCATTGACCACGACACACTCATAGCCAGATTGAGGAGCTTTGGCATATCATCCACCGCCCTAAACTGGTTCGCGAGCTACTTGACGGGGAGATCACAAAAGGTGAAGATAGGGGAGTCATCATCAAAAGACCTTTCTCTCACTTGTGGAGTACCGCAGGGATCAATCTTGGGACCTCTCCTGTATTCAATTTACACGCAACCCCTGAGCGAGCGCATCGACCAACACGGCATCCCTCACCATCTATTCGCCGACGACACTATGATCTACATGGCTTCCAAACCAGATCATGAAGCCTTCGCGGTGAACAAGTCCACAATGCAAAACTGCTGTAGTGACATCAAGGAATGGATGTCGGCCAATCACCTCAAACTCAATGAAGACAAGACTGAAGTGATTCTCATTGGTAGGGAAAAAAGCAGGCAATTGATCAGAGAAACACATATTAACATAGCGGGGGCGAACATTGCATTTGCCACAAGTGCGAAATATCTCGGGGTCACGTTAGATCAAAACTTGTCACCAGACCCCCAAATTCGTAAAATCATCTCCTCAGGCTACATGCACCTACACCGCATTTGGAGTATCAGGGATTGTCTGACTGAAAAGACTGCAGCAGCCCTGGTGGTGACTCTTGTGTTGTCCCATCTTGATTACTGCAACAGTCTGCTGACTGCTGCAACCAACGGTCAATTGCAGAAACTTCAGCGTCTTCAGAATTCTGCAGCTAGGGTAGTGAAGCGACTGCCGAGGTGGGCTCGCATAACCCCTGTTCTCAGTGACCTTCATTGGCTTCCAGTTCGCCAACGGGTGGAATTTAAGACCCTCTCCATCGTGTTTAAGTGTGAAACTGGTGAAGCCCCAACCTACCTCGGAGAACTCCTTAGACCTCACAACCCCACAAGGAATCTCCGTTCCTCAAAAAGAAGACTATTGATTGTCCCACAAACAAGGTTACGGAGCTTCGGTGACCGCTCCTTCAGCGTTGTTGGACCGAGACTCTGGAACCAACTTCCTGAGGGTCTGAGGGTTAGTCCATCCTTGGCCGCATTTAAAACTGGCCTCAAAACTTTTTTATTTCGTCTTGTCGCGCCATGAGCATGTTTATCGTGATAATGGCGCAGTAAAAATGAAAATACATACATACATACATACATTCTAAATTTGGACAAGCGAAGCCATTGGAACATACTACAGCCAAGTAGCCAGGGTTCCTCGGCTCTGTGTTAGGAACGTTGTCAAAGGAAATGGAGGCGTTTCTTTCTAGTGGGTTCCAGCACGTCAGTTTTGACAGAGAAATTCGTCTGGGAGTAAATATCTAAACAGTCTAAGAAGCAATGGGCATCTACATGTACACTAGATGTACACTGGATTGGCCGCCATAATGGCTGCTGCACACTGCAATGATACTTTACCCTGTCGGGGGAGCCGTTCTTCCTTGCTGGCCAGCATTGCTGTTTTAAAAATAGAACAACCAAATCTGAAAATGATTTCTCTCTCGTTCCACTCTGTGTAGAAAGTGATTTATTTTTCCAAGTCTGCCGACAGATTTTTGGTTAAAGTATATTCCACAATAACTCATCTGAGAGAGAGAGAAAAAAAGAGAAAGCGAGAGAGAGAGAGAGAGAAAGGAGAGAGAGAGAGAAGTAGAGGACAGGAGAGGAGAGAGAGAGAGAGAGAAAGAGAGAGAGAGAGAGAGAGAGAGAGAGAGAGAGAGAGAGAGAGAGAGAAAGAGAGAGAGAGTGAGAAAGAGAGAGAAAGAGAGAGAGAGAGATGCGTGCTATGGTTCTACTGTGGTTCTCACACAACATATTGTTGTGGTGCGTAGAAAATGATTATATATATATATATATATATATATATATATATAATCATTGAACTCATATACCTTTCACTGTCAAAGACACCTGCGGAAGACTGACGAAGTAGGAAGATGATAAACGTCTCCGTCAAAGGTCCCCAGGTTAGTCACGGTCATTACTCATTAACATCACTTCGTCACTACAATGTCATATGCATAAATCACAGATTAGGTGTTTGATAATATGATTTTTTAAAATCTGGCTAAGTTACGTTACTTTGATGGCGAGTTTGAAGCTTTTATCCGTCTTAGTTACTGTTTGAGATGCAACAGAATACGCAGAGTTGATTGCCTTCGTGTAATTCTTAGTTTATGCGTTTTAACAGGGGAATTTGAATCTTTGACAGGTGAAAGTGTCATCAACTCATATATTTGCTCAACCTTTCTGGCAGAAGCAAAACAATTCTGTGGACGTTGCAAACTTCAAAAGCTCTGGTGTTTTCTCTCAATCTCATTATCATGATGTTATGAGGATTATTACATAAAACTATAAAATGAAAAAACAGTGCATGTTAAACTTGTATGTGAGTCAAGAGGGGTACACCCATCCCACACACACACACACAAACGCGCACACACACACGCACGCACGCACGCACGCACACACACACACAGAGTTAAAATGTTACAGTTTTGGAGTTAGCATATCCCACCGCCAATGAGCTACGTGTTAAGAGTTAACTGGGACATTAGTTGATATTGGACACGGTTAGCTGCATTAGCCACAGATACAATACCCCGACGGCAGAGATGTGGTTCCTCCTTGCTCGCATGTCTTTCTGTTAGAAAAATAACAAAGCCTCAAGCAAATGAAACGCCATGCAAAACATTTTGTTGCAAAGCACGGTACATCTATGCACTGTGTAACTTTTCTTGTGAACTTGGTATGAAATGTTGCAGTTAATGAAGTTCATCACTGTTACGGGGATCAATAAACGACATCACAAGGTCCCAGGGTTCAATACATGTTTTTACATTTAATCCTAAAAACATGCCCGTAACAGGGGACAGAAAAGAAAAATAAAAGCAAAAAGACCGTTACATGGATTTCTGGTCCAAACGCAACTTCATCGAAACCTCCATCTCTCTCTCTCTCTCTAATGTAAAATACAAAGACCCCCACACCCACATCAGCAAAAAGTAAATA
>JAWQFJ010007405.1:0-2500 GCA_034096865.1 Theodoxus fluviatilis
GTTTCTTGGGAAGGCTTTTTTTCTCCTCCAAACGAATCCGCATTACGTCGGTGGAATCTTATGAGGACATCCACCAGACAGTTTAATTAAAAGGGTGGACTGTATTTCCTCAGAGACAGCCTCTCAAAGTACTCTCCTGCCTTGCTTTTTGCCCTTCCGTTCCCTCGCTCCTTTCTTTATCCGCCTTAAAACCGCATCCATTTGAAGGGTATTCACGTTTTTAATGACTGTACATCACGTATTCCCTCCTGCGGGGGAATTATTTTGTGCAGATGAGATCGCGAAGGATGGTCTTAAACCTGAAAGCAGGCATTTCCCAAGCAATCCGTGTGGGAACAAAAATCTTCAGCTCTTTGTCTGTCTGCTACATAAAGGGTTAAATTGGATGCCTGAAGTTTCGTTTTATGATTTTGAATGGCTTTTTAAAAAAGCTCGGTAATTTTCGTGAACTGTCCTCAAAAGCGCTGATATCTGAATCTCTCATCTGTCAACATACTACGTCTAGAATTTAAAAGCAGTGGTGGTCTGTCATCCATGTGACAGGACAACGTTGCTCAGCTGTGAAAAATTATCAGTGATGTTTGATTACTTTTTTTCTGAACAAATAAGGTCCTTATTGAATTTATTGTGGTTTGGGGACTGCCGCTGTCATTGCTACTTAAGTTAAAACATTCCTGGAGATGTTCTTTGAAACTTGTTTTGTCAATGTGCCGTGTCCAATAAGATTTTAGCCAGACAGCTCCAAAGCAGTCATCTCAACAGGCACTGGTGCCTCCACGAGGACTTAAAGAAGTGCTTCACGGCTAGAGTGCTTGTGCAAGTGATTAGCTGATAAAAGAGATTCGCACTCGAATCACCTCCTTTTCGTGCCTTTCCCGCTCACAGTCGTCTATGTAACGTAATCTTCCCTCGCTCTTATCTTTCCGTCAAATCCTCCGATAAAGATATGTATTAAAAGAAGCTTCGTTCTTGGAACCACCCTGGCTTTTCGAAGCTTCCTAACTGTTCGCAACCTCAAAGACCGATTCGTTCATCTTTACATGCGGGGACCCTACAGGAACTTGCTGCGTGCATTGCTACGTGGAAACTTTCCTATGTAGGCTAGTGGTGCCGAGGGATCCGCCCCTTCTTGGTTTTAACGCATTAGGAGCAATTAACTTACCTATCAGGGATGAACCTGATACGCGACGTCATTGCACGCCGACTGGGTGTCGTATTAGCACACGGCACTCTTTGAAGTGGGTCTCTATTGCCTGCGTGGCAAAAGTCCCTTCAATCTGGAAAGGGCAGTGAGCCGCTTTAGACCTGAATTCCTTTGAGTCAAGTGGAGTGGGTCTTCAGGGACATCTGACTGAAGCTGAACTCAAAGGAAAGGGGAGTTTCTCTTTGGGGACTGACCTTCTTGTCCGACACCGGGTCCAGTTTTTCTGCGATGACATGGGGGCAAGATGATCAGTCAGAATTTGAAAATGGGGAAAGGATGATGCAGGGGGAGAGGGAGTTGGACAGGGGTTGAAAAGGAGGGGATGGGATGGAGGTTGGAGGATAGGGGCAGGACAAAGAACCTCTGCAACCTAGATTGGTTTCCATGGCAGTATTGATCCCATTGTCATCAAGAGATGCTGGGGTTCTGTTCTTTCATGTCTCTCAGAAAATTGGCCATGTTCGTCGCTCATGGCTTTTTCTTGTGCGGGGTCACTCTTCTCTTCACAGGATTGTCAAACTATTTTCTTTGAAAGTTTTCGACAGACGTCTTCGGTTTTTGCAAAAAGGGCTTCGTTTCATCACCGAGTTTTCCCAGTGACAGTTCTTTCAATAAAAAAAAAATGTTTCCCTAAAAGTTTCCACTTCCCTTTTGATCTTTGTGAATTTGTCCTTGGGATGTTATAAAACTCCCTGCTATACGAAACGTAGCCCCGCACCTCTGAGTTTATCTTTGCATTCTGAAATGATAGATGCTACACTCTCCAGCTGTGCGTTGCGTAAATTTGTCCCACACTACGCAAATAAAGCTTACAGGTAGATTATTCTGGGTGAATTTGATTCAGTACTCTATATCATATACCACTGTCAGAATGTCTCAATTGTCTTTGTAGAAAGATGCTCGAACTCAATATTCAGTACATCTTTATTTTATCATCAGCTGGCTAGTTTCATTATGTGAGAAGTAATGAATACACATATTTCAACAGAAAACTTGCTTGAGCTCTTTTTGTACAATAGACAGAATTAACTGCAAACACAGTTTAAAGAGCCACGGTTCCTATTTCCTCAATCTTGCAAAACAGCACTGATCCATTCTGGTACACGCCAGGGATACGTATACATTCCTTATATAGAGATACATGTACATTCTCTGTCGTCAGAGATACTTGTACATTCCTTGTACAGAGATACAGGTACATTCCTTGTACAGAGATACATGTACATTCCTTGTACAGAGATACATGCACATTCCTTGTACAGAGATACATGTACATTCCTTGTACAGAGATACATG
>JAWQFJ010007405.1:5000-20000 GCA_034096865.1 Theodoxus fluviatilis
AGGAAGAAGAGTGGGGGTGGGGAGCGGGGAGGAGCTAGAGGAACAGAAGAAGAGCGAGCAGAAAAAGGAGGGGGCGCAGGAGGAGGAGGACAAAGGGAGCAGAGGGGAGGAGGAGGAAGAGGAGGAGGAGCAGCAGCAGCGGGGGGGGGGGGGGGGGGAGGAGAAGAAAGAGGAGGAGGAGGAGGAGTGTCAATGCAACAAAAACGCAGTTGAAGGCACAGGATGGGAGGTAATATAGGAGAGGATAACTGGATTAAAAAGAAGTAATCACCTCTTGGAAAAGAGAAGCATGAAAAGATCAGAAGAAGAAAAAAGGGAAAACCACACAATGAGGCTTTCTATTAGAATGGGGAAGAAAGAAGGACGTGGACGAAGGTTAAAAAAGAGAGAGAGAGAGAGAAGGACGAGCACCGAGAGAAAAAAGGTCGTTGGAAAAAAAAGTGTGTACAGAAAGGATGGGGGCTGACTGTGAAAGTAACAACTGTAGAGGGGGGAAGCTTGACTGATGGGAATGGAGACAATGGTGAAAAGAGGGAGGGCTGGGTAGTTTGTGTGGGGAGTGAGCGGCAGACAGGATGATTAGTGAGAAGGAAGCTGCAATGAGGCAGACGAAGGATGCCATTACAGAATGTCATTAGCGTGATAGTGTCCCACGGCGGACGGCCGTCCTTGCGTTCCATTATTAGTTCCCATTGCATTGCTCCTCCCTGTCTCCCCCATCTCTCCAGCAGCCTGCTCTGTGTCCTCTATTGACTGAACCAGGCCCATAGGCCATAAAAGAGGGAAAGCGTATTTGTCCTTAAATACAACGACCCGATTTGGAATCCCAGCACTTTATCGTATCTAACTTGATGAATCAACATACCATTTACGTCCACTGTGTTCTTTTCTGCGATATTCTTCTTCATTATCATTCTCTCATCTCTCCCAAACGAAGTGGCCTGTTTTGTTGGCGATGTCTGTCCTTCGATCCGGCCATTTAATCCCCAAACGCTAGCATCCGAATAAACAAGTAGCTAACTGGCAGAGGGACAGACAGGTCAACTGACCGACCAGTCGTGTGCTGTTAAATAGTTCGATGATATTTGCGTGAGTCCCTGCAGCACACACATCCATTCCCGATTTTCTGACTGTAGTGATGTGCCTTCTGTGGATTGGGGGCTAATTTTAGACCCACCGTGTCTCCCTGCAAGATTCGTAGGCGGCGAATAACTACGAAAGCAAAGTCTTGACTTGATCTTACTCTAATCATTTCAGTGGATTTTCGTGATCAATGGCTTTACATACTATAAAGGCTGAAATACCTTAGAGCTCCATTCATCATCATCATCATCATCATCATCATCATCATCATCATCATCATCATCATCATCATCATCATCATCATCATCATCATCATCATCATCATCACCATCATCATCATCATCATCATCACCACCACCACCACCACCATCATAGTCATCGTCGTTGTGATCGTCGTCGTCGAGGTGATGTAATAGAAAAGGGGGGGGAGAGAGAGAGAGAGAGAGAGAGAGAGAGAGAGAGAGAGAGAGAGAGAGAGAGAGAAGGGGGGGGGGGGCATTATCGATGCCGTGATGGCTGCATTTGATTTTTTTCTTGAAATGGTTGTTTATTCATAACAAGGAACATGAAAGGTGTTTTTTATGTAAACCCAGATTTATCTCGTCCCAGAGACAGAACCATGGCACTGCGCAATGTACATCTTCTTTTGGTCGTCTGTGTAACAGCGAAACTAAAACCAAGAAACAAACGAACGAGGCCATTGAAATGTATTGCTGGCAGACACTTCGCACCTGCTGGTTCGCTAACTGAAGTTTTCTGCCCGCAAAAGGACATTGACATCGTAACCTCCTTCAGGACAATGAGGTGCTTTTGTGTCATCAGCAGGAATAAAAGGTGCATAATGAGAGAGATGACGTTTACTGATCTCCACTTGAAAGAATGTTTTACTAGTCTCTCGAGGAATGTGGTTCGTCTGCATCCCAGTCCTTTGTACTTATTCATCTTCCATGCATTGGACCTATTCCATCCACAAACATCTCACGAGCTGAGATAAATGGCATATTTGGCAAATCTGCATGGAGAGAGCTCAGAGGTTCAAAGAACAAGAGGTCAGAGGTCGATATGTCTTTGCATATGCAAGTCGTTAGCCCCATATCAGTTGCCCTTATTCCCGGGTTATCATCCTTATCCCGTCATTTAGCTCTATTCGGCCTCAGTGAACATGAATCCCCACGCAAGCAATACACCAAGAGAAGCACGAACGGCAAATCTGAGACCAGACAGGGCACATGAGACGCGGAGTAAAGTGCAGATGAATTATGACGCAGACGAGGGATGGGGATGATTGGTAGAAGAGGGGGGTAGGGGTGAGGGTGGGGAGGAGGATGAGACATGATGTTCCCGGGGAAGTTTGCTTGCAGAATTTGTGCAGAAAAATTCAAACCCACATGATGGGAACAAAATAGGTCTCTGCTGACACCGGTGGACATTCTTTGTACAGTGGCAGAAGGAGAAGCAGGAGAAAGTAGAAGCAAGGAATGGAATTGGCGGCCAGTGGGTTGAGAGTGGAGGGGGAGAGGAAGGGGGAGGAGGGGTGCAGGGTGGGTGGGTGAACGTTGCAAAGAGGTCGGGGCGTCGGGGCTGAAAACAAATCGACCCCAGGGCTAGCAGAACTCCAGCTCCAACTTTATGTCCCAGACAGACTGCCATAGTTCATCTGCCCTCCATCTATCCGGACTGGTCCAGCGCGTGTTGCTTGCAGCCCCACATACCAATCTACAGTTGCCCAGGGCAGAGCTTCCCTGGAGGTGGAGTTGAGGGATATTCATGCACACAGAGCAGAGATATGAGTGCATCCAAAGTGGTTCAGTCTGCAGAACTGCAGACGTCTCCTGGACTAGCGGACCCTGCCTCGAGAGATTAGCTGTCAAACTCCATCGGCCTCTCCTCATATTCTTCCGCCTCAGGGCAGCTGCTCCTCACGCCTTGTCCAATATCCAGTCTGCAAGGCACCGACCTCTGTGTGTGTGTGTGTGTGTGTGTGTGTGTGTGTGTTTGTGTGTGCGTGCGTGCGTGCGTGCGTGCGCGTGTGTGTGTGCGTGTGTTTATATTTCATGGAGAGGATAGAGAAGACTTTGTGAGAGTCAGTCTGTGTAGATGTAATTGCGTCCAATATCCAGTCTGCTAGGCCCTGACCTGTATATATATATATATATATATATATATATATATATATATATATATATATATATAAGACTTTGAAAGTCAATCTGTATATAAATCCTCTGGCAACAGGGTTGATATATCCGGGCATGATCCATCAGTTAGAGACGTATGTAATCATGATTGGAAAGCATCAAGGGCCCTCCACTGCAGAGTCAGATGTTCACTAGCCATGATTTAGCGTAGGAGTCCTAATCTGTTCATTTGTACATAAACAGCATTATTCAAATGCTGGTCAGACTGTTCCGTCGTCTTTTGTTAGACTTTTTGTTGCATGAAAAATTCTGGAGCAAAAAAAACTCACAACTTAATCCATTTGATTGCAAGCAAATCAGTGTGGTGAGTGAAGTCGCTGTAACCGGAGGCTAGCTCTATTCAAACGCACACTGTACTTTCATTGGCCAATGAGATAATTCATTTGAGCTAGCAACCAATGAAGCTGTCCGTTTTCTGGAGGTTTTGTTTTACCCTCGGTTCATTGGTCATTTATTCATCAAAATAACTCCAAAAGTTCGAAATGGATTCTGATGCAATCTGGTGCATGGTCAGGGTTTCACCCAAGGAACAACAAAATAAATTTTGGAGGTTGTCTGTTATTCAGTTTGGAAACTGGAAGCAGAAAGATAAATTTTGTCGCGCATCACTGACGCCGGTGAATGCGTTCAGCACTCGGAGATATGCTTCCAGCCACGAAAATTAACTAAACTAAGCAGCATCGGGCCTGGCTAGCATAACATAGTGCCTAAATTAATGATACAGGCTTTGGAAGAGAAATTGTGGCTTCCTTGGTGGAGGTTTGCGCTCTCTAAGTGCCCTATAGGTTGTTACTAGAATATTTACCTGCAGTTTTTTCTTTCTTCTTCTAAACAGCATACCCTATTTCAATACACATATTTCTAAACAATCACAAATGATCAACCTCTGCGCACATCATAATACTTTCAGTACTATTTTGAAGGGTTTTCATTGCACTGTGGGACTATATAAAGACAATCTAAAAATTGCCTAAAGTACCAGGCAGATTCAGTTCGGGAGACTCCATCACAATTTTCTGACGCGACATTCGCCTCTAGCTTTTTGCCTTGAGAAGTCGCCCAATTAATGTTCGCTTACAAGTATGTTTGTAGCTATGCTCATTCGGATGCACGACAACGAAGCAATGTCATGTCGTAGTATGTTGTGTTGATGTGGTACCAGGCCATTACATATATTTCGTCCGACGTAGCTACTTCAGTCTCAAAGCCTGCGAGGTCTGTTCTTTTTCTTTTCTTGTCTATTATGAGGATGGATAGATGGATGGATTAATGGATGAGAGAGAGAGAGAGAGAGAGAGAGAGAGAGAGAGAGATTAAAACCTATCGCAGCAGACGCTGGTCCCTAAGTTAATTTTATTTTGCTTTCTTCATACTTCCCTTTCTCACCCTTTCAGTCACTCTCACAGAGGTGACCATGGAGGGGATAGTGTGCTGTAATCCACCATAAATCACTCGCAGCATTAAACTCTATATTTTGCAGATGAGTGACGTCACACGTCTAGCGGTCCGAGGCTGACGCCAAGCTACCGTGACGTCTACGTCATCAAAACAGACGGACCATGCTCGGGGACTCTGGCTATGACGTCAACTTGACGCGAACGTCAGGTGTGGCCAGTCTCGACGTGGCCAGGAACACTTCCGGCAACGCCACGGAAGACCACGTCAACGCCCTCGGCCCCGAGTCCTCCACTACTTCCATAGACGCTCTCCTCTACATCGTCGTCGTCCTGCTCTTCTACTCCTTCAGCATCGTCGTCCTCATGGTCAAGTACATCCGGCGCGAGAAGGAGGAAGCGGGACTCAGGCTCTACTACTACGAGTTCGTGGAGCGGGACAAGTTCCGCTCGGCTCGCTTCCAGAACCAGCAGAGTCTCAGCCGCATCATGGAGGAAGAAGCCATGCTGAAGTTCGTAGACCGCGATACTGGGTTCGCGTCGGAGGAGGCTAAGGAAGCTGCAGGGGATGAGTGTGGCATCTGCGTTAAGGCGCACAAAAAGCAAGAGACTACGGTGTGATGAAATCGTTCAACCCTTTTGGTCCCGACATGCGGAGTTCAAAATTTCTAAGAACTCCTAACAAACATCAGAGATTAAAAAGGCGGGAACACAACGCAGCCACGGGCGCTGCGGGAGAGAAGGGGTTAAACACGACTTTTTAGACCCGGAGGGACGATTGCGGCGCTAAACTTCCACTAGAAAGGCATGATGCTTTTTCGACCGAGAGTTCCTTTTGCACTGATGGTAATCAGGAGAAAGTGGAGACAGGCTGACCTTCGCCCGTGCCATACGGAGCTGTTCTTGCTCCAGTATCAGGGAGCAAGAGCCAGTGCCATGCTCAAAACTTGCCCATTAATGGACTCTGTGTAGTTGTCAGTGTTGACCGTCTGTGCTCAGAATATCCTTGATCGACATTGTGCACACCGGTATCGCTCTGTGTGTGTGTGTGTGTGTGTGAGAGAGAGAGAGAGAGAGAGAGGAAGAGAGAGAGAGAGAGAGAGAGAGAGAGAGAGAGAGAGAGAGAGAGAGAATGTTTCTGGAGAATAAGTGTTGGTGCATGGTCTCAACGAAACTATGTTATGTACATTCCCGTCTGTGAATTAGAAGTAAATGTACACATAGTTCAAGACAGAACAAAGTCATTTGATTTGTTTCTTGTCACGTTCTTTTTTCGTGCTAAGAGTGCAGCAGATGCGTGTTGGATTCACATCTATCCTAAATTTCGAGAGTAGAGACATCAGCAACCCAGTAGTAATGTAGGAGGAGGAGGAGGAAAAATAATGAGGAGGAGGAGAAATGAGGAGGAGGAGGAGAAATAATGAGGAGGAGAAAAAGGAGGAGGAGGAGAAAGCGGAGGAAGAGTTTTTGTTATGTAGACAGCTTACCAACTGAGTCAGCACAAACAAGGCTTTCTAGAAAAGTCGCTGTATTCACTAACACGTATTAACAGCGCAATTTTTCAGGGAGGAAAAAAAGAGAAGAAAAGCCAGCCTCGGGAACCAAAGTAAAACTTACATTTGATTCAAACCCGCCGTCGTGTCTGTCCCCAAGCTTTACTTGTGCACCCCAGGAAGTTTTTTTTGCTGAAAAGTGGCGCTGCTATTGCGTGTTTGTCTGTCGCAGGCATTTTTTGTGGTTTAAAACCATACTTAGAGGCTAACAATCGCAGTACCAAGTACATGTACAAGGGGTCGTAGCAGCATTACCTCCCTTAGAAGACGAGAAGAATGTTATCTCCCTTTATAAAGAACCGGTCAAAAGTCAGGCGTAACCATCCCCGCCCACAAAGATGCGCTGCCTAAAACGTTGTCAGTGTCATGAGGGAACGCCCACTTGCTACACCCATGCTGTGCAAACTTATTGAGTGACATTGATGGAAAGTTTGTACCTGTTGCCTCTTTCTTTGAAGGCTGGGGTGGTGATGGATGGATGGTGTTTTACTGCCTATCAGCCTTTGTAGGCCATTGAAAGTCGCTGGAATTGTTTAGAGTGAGCACAAGTCAAGTCAAGATGTCTCATTTTATTAACCTCTTACAAATCGTGTAGGGAGGTGCCGTGGGTGAATTCTTACCCCCCAACCCACTGGGGGAGGTAGCCAATTCTAACATGAGGAGAGGTCTTGAAATCCCTCATGAAATATTTGAAATAATATATCCAAGGGATTGGGTGTTGCATTTCTGGAAATGCTCTATAATTTCAACTACTTAATTCCTTTACAACTACAACTTTATAGGTATTGGGTCTAGATCAATATTCAATCTAGCACACAGAAGTTCCGCACCGCCACATCAGATGATAGCATAGGCATGATTCCTGGAAACCCCAATATGCGTTGTCATGGTAACTGGGTGCATTTCCTCACAACTGAGTAACTGTCAGGCACAAGGTCATGAAAAATGTCGTCACAACATGGGATAAACTAAACAAAAAAAACCTCCTTTACAATACCGTTTTGAGTTGTTCACACATCACAACTGCATGTTGACAGAGTCAAAGCATCATGTAAAAGACTGATGGAATTTAATGTTCTCTCATGCAGAGTGAGCCAGCACTGATATTCACTATGATGCAAATGTTTCAAAACCTGATAAGCAGATCACTGTCAAAACTAAACATCAAAACCCCCACAAAAAGCATAAACAAACAAATAAACAAACAAGAAGGGCAAAGCCCATACGACTCACATGCTTGACCTTGACCTTTATATGACCTTGACCTTCAGGTGACCTTCAAGGTCAAGGTCAAACAACTAAACCTACCAATGACATCATACACAAAGAAATGCTTTACACATTTTCCCTACCAAAATACACGTGACCTTGACCCAAGGTCAAGGTCATCCAAGGTCATGCAACACAAAGCTGTTAATTCAAGACATAGGAAGCACAATGGTGCTTATTGGCACTTTCTACCATGAGATATAGTCACTTTTAGTGGTTCACTACCCCATTTTGGTCACATTTCATAAGGGTCAAAGTGACCTTGACCTTGATGATATGTGACCAAATGTGTCTCATGATGAAAGTATAACATGTGCCCCACATAATTATTAAGTTTGAAACAGTTATCTTCCATAGTTCAGGGTCAAGGTCACTTCAAAATATGTATACAATCCAACTTTGAAGAGCTCCTGTGACCTTGACCTTGAAGCAAGGTCAACCAAACTGGTATCAAAAGATAGAGCTTGCTTTGACCTATATACCACTTGTAGCTAAGGTCGCCATTCTCAATAACGTGGGAGAAAATTGGGAAAATGTGAAAAATGACTGTTTTTGAGACCACATTTATGGCTCCTGTGACCTTGACCTTGAAGCAAGGTCAAGTCACTATGTATGTTTTTTGAGGCCTTGTCATCATACACCATCATGCCACATTTGGTGTTGATAGACTTAATAGTCTCCGAGAAAAATCCAACGTTTAAGTTTTTTACGGACGGACGCCCGCCCGGACGGACGGACGCCCGGACGGACGGACGACACGGCTCAGTACATAGACTCACTTTTGCTTCGCATGTGAGTCAATAAAACCACATTACCAATCCATTTACTTCAGTGACTTTTATTGTGTTCATGATACAGGGTGAAAATCATAGCTCCAAATGAAGATGCCAATGAAGACCTTCTCATGATAGATGCTTTGACCACAGATTTCTCAGGATTAAAAAAGAATGAGCAATGGGAAATGTACATGGAATGATAGATGACACAATGATCAATGGAAGTACCTAGTGAGGGAGAATAAAACCATTGTGAAGCTTGTGAAAGCATTATCTAATTCTTCATCAAGCAGATAAAATCCCAACATTTGAGGTTCCAGTGTAACATTTCACAACATAAAGTCTTAAGTCTCCACCCCAGCCTCTCCGACACATCCCCTAATTATGCAGACAGGTGTGGTACCAAATATTCACATGCTGTTGGGCTCCCATACTGGAAGCCCCGCTTCATTTCATCTGAACATTAGCAATCTATAAATAGCACACAAAATCCCATAATAGGGGATGAAACTGCCTGCTGGCATCCTAATGGTTTTGTTTCATTTCACTTCACTTTTCACCCAAACTAAATTGAAAATATAAAAATTTATTCCTTACACATACAGAGAAACAATCCCAGCCAGAAGAGACCCTACGTGTACACGGACACACTACAAGCAACAGTACTCCACTCTCAGGTGCTGCATTATATTCTTTTCCAGCAGATCCAGTTTTTGTAAATGCCACAGTAAAACCCCTCTGAAGCTTACACTAACCGAAATGTCATAGATAAGAAAGAGCAAGGTATGATTTCCAGATCATTTGATGAGAAGTTATTGCTTGACACAGATTTAAAAAAAAAAAGGGGGGGGGGGGGGGGGAGAGAGAAGGGGGAGAGAAAAAGCGCCTAATGCAGCCACACATATGCAGGATGCCACACTGTTTCCGAGTCACATTCCAGTCACTTTTAAAGTGAAGCAAAAGTTTATCTCAGCCAGGGATGCTGCAGCAGCAGCTCCTAAGCAAAGAGTTTGAATTCATTCATTGGAAGGCTTGCAAGCTGACAAAATGTCCATTTCATTCCTGGCACAGGGCAGTAGTTGCACAGAATTCCTACTTCCACCACTTTCCCCAGTGGCGCTCATTTCATTTCAAAGAAGACCCAGTCTTAACTATTGTAGCTTTTCTACTGGAGTCCACTGTACTCCTGCAGCCTCTTTCAGCAAAGCAAGGGAAGATTCAGAGATGAAAATCTACAATGAATTTTATAAATGCAAGCACTTGATCATATCACATCATTTCAGCGAAATGCAAATGAGGAGACTTCTATAATCAAATAGCAGTCACAACGTTCTCATTTTGGATTTACATGCTTCATACAACCTACTTCCGTTGCAGTAGTAAATTCTGAAAAGCTTTTCAACTAATCTTCTATGGAAAAGTGTCTTATTTCGCATTTAGAAATGCAAAACAACACACAAATGCCTAGTTATTTTGAGAGTAGTAACTATACAAAGGAAACACAAAATCCTCAAACACAAATCTTCTTCCTTCAGCTGCCTTTTCTACCATGGAACTGGTCCAACCCCTCCGTCAAATGCCTCATTCCCCTAGCATTTAGTTTTTCTCTTTTCTCTTTTCATTCCTACAGACAGCACAGGGCTGGGGAGTTGAGCGCCAACAGTCCAGCACAAATGGGGAATACTTTCCAACAGCCACACTCCACCCCACCCCGTGGACTACACCCCAACCCTGTAGCAATGCACTGTTTCCACTGACCCCACCCCTCTATCTCCAGCTCGGAATCCCCTTCACAGTGTTTCAGCACCAACACCTTGGCAGTAAGGTCAGCAGCATCCCCAGTGTGGAGTGGGATCCATGAAACGCGACAGATTTATCATCATCCAAATATGCACCAATGCTTAGCCAGATCTGTGTTCCCCAAAACTACATTACTTGCCATCATTTCAGCTTTTCCCACCAGCTTTCCAAGACACCAATGAGAGGTTGATGGCTCTGGTGAGTGCCAGGGAGGAGAAAACAGACATCTAGCACAGTCCTTCACTACAGGAAAGCTTTCACTATACCTAATGGTCTTTCTAACCTTTGCAGTAGACTCCTTCAGAGCTTACAGCGACCAAGAGCTAGTAGCCTACAGACCATATTCTTTATACATGCTTAACTATAATTCAGGGTTAAAACACACACAAAACAGGAACTTTTTGCAGTTAAAAATCCACACACAGTGTTTACGTACAGAAACAGAAACGCAATTCCACTGCCCCCAAATCCATATGCAGATGACAAACAGACCCCAGCACTGTGGAGGAAGGCAGGCCTGATGTCAGTCAACACCCACTAGCAGGCTTGAATATCAAACAGCTCACACGGCCTTCCAACCCACAGTCCGCTCTACAGGCAAAGACAGAATCTCTCTTGCAGCTCCACTCCAGCATCAAGGATGACAAAAAAAGCCGGGGAGGGGGAAGAGCATGCAAGAAAGGAGAAGAGAATGACGACAGGTCTGCGAGGGTCTGGATCTCCACTTTTTTGTGTCTGCATCTCATGTCTGTGTCGGGACCCCCCAGCACACAGTGTGCGTACAGCTGCCTTCCACCAGAACTGCCACTCTCCTGGGATCAGCACTCAGGAGATGATCTGGAAGCAAAAGGGAAGGTGTAAGAATGCAGAGAATCTAAGCTCTCTTAAGTTCTTCACGTCCTCAGGAAGGTAGGTGGAGGTGGGGGTTTGTGTGTGCAAGCAAATAGATGGGCTGGGGCAAAGAGAGAGAGAGGGGTGGGTAGGTTGGGGGTGGGGGGAGAATGAATAATGAGAGAGAATGAGAGAGAGAGAGAGAGAGAGAGAGAGAGAGAGAGAGAGAGAGAGAGAGAGAGAGAGAGAGAGAGAGATGTAAGAGTCCAATAGGTCTTAGGATCTTCGCCCAAAGAGAAAGAGGAAAGAGAGAGAGAGAGAGAGAGAGAGAGAGAGAGAGAGAGAGAGAGAGAGAGAGAGAGAGAGAGAGAGAGAGTACCTGCTTGACTGTGTGCTTGATGAAATCTTTCCTATCAGTCAGGTCGAAGTCAGGGTACTTAGCATACACCTGAAAACAAAAACAGTAGAAATACAACCACAGCACAGAGCACAGCTACATAAGTCACCGACTGCAACATCAAGTTGAAAAAGATTCAAAATAACACCCATGCACATAACAAAAAACTGAACCAAGAAAACTGGAACAAAAGATCATTGTACAAAGTTAATGTAACATGAGATGATCTGCTTCTTTGTCAACTCTGATCTTTCAATAATATTGGATAATTTCTGTTTGTTGGATGGAAATTATTCACAAAATCCCTGGCAGATATCAGAATTACAATTAATACCTTTGGCAAAGAGGTTATGTTTTACTCTTGGTTCTGTAATTAATTAGCAAAAGACCTCAAGTTCATGATGGATCCTGGTGATTGGATTGGATTGGATTGGATGGAGTTTTACGGCTATCAGCCTTTGTAGGCTATGTAAGGCCAGTAAGCATGAACATCACAAGAACAGTTTGAAGTAAACGCAAATCAAGTCACGGTGTCCCTAGTTATTCGCCTCATAAGAATAGCGTAGGGAGACGCGGTGAGTCAATTCTTACCCCGAACCCACAGGGAGAGGATCCTGGAGAAATTTGGTGGAGGTCAGAGTTTCATCCAAGGAAGAATACATTTAGGAGGTTATCTGTTATCTCATATTGGAATTACAGCCAAAAAGAGAAATTTTATCAAATTATTAAGTTAATGACATCAACCTTATGATAATGTGTCATAGTATGCATTCAGCACTGAAAAGTTGCTTTCGGCCACTAAAATGAACTAGACTTCATAGTGTCAGGCCTGGCTAGCAGAACATCCTGGCTGAATTGTACAGGCCATGGAAAAGTAGTTGTGGTTTCCTTGGTTGTGCTCTTAGAGCGCTCTCTAGTTTTATTTTGTATCAAGCAACAGAGTAAACTTAGTGTATACTTATAGTTAGTGGCTTTCCAGTAATCCCATTAGATTAGAATGGGATAAAGAGAGATGTTACCTGTTTGACAACTGTCTTCATTGTGACTTCCTCCAAGTTGGCTCCATCCAGGATCTTTTTCACCACCTCCTTCAGCTCATCGTTCTGTATGGAACACAGAGCTCATTAACACCTCAGCTAACAAGAGATGAACACTCAGAGATCCTCAGACTAAACATCAATCTAATTGTGTCTTTTTACATCACAAATTCCTTAAGTTATCAACAGGATCTGCATGTCAACAGATCATTATTATAAGGAAATAGGAAAAATGCCATGAAAACAAGTGAAGTATTTTTCAACATGTCCACTCCATAAACACATTGAGAAGCTCACATTGCACATTAGGCTACTTGAGTATGAATGTGATTAACGATCCAACATCTTCAAAGCAATACATGCACATTTTCTCATTCACAATCCAAGCACTGCCTCTCACTAAAACATCTTCAAAGCAATACCTGCACATTTTCTCATTCACAATCCAAGCACTGCCTCTCACTAAAACATCTTCAAAGCAATACATGCACATTTTCTCATTCACAATCCAAGCACTGCCTCTCACTAAAACATCTTCAAAGCAATACCTGCACATTTTCTCATTCACAATCCAAGCACTGCCTCTCACTAAAACATCTTCAAAGCAATACCTGCATATTTTCTCATTCACAATCCAAGCACTGCCTCTCACTAAAACATCTTCAAAGCAATACCTGCATATTTTCTCATTCACAATCCAAGCACTGCCTCTCACTAATAAATAAAGCAATACGGCAGGTTTCACAATCTGGTAGTGTTGAGAACATGGCTGAGAAAAGTCGGGAATTTTTGACAAACTGTACCAATTTTGACTTCTTTTTGTCAACCAAATGAAAAAAACAGCTATTCTAAATTAAGAATTATACATGGTTTGTTCATCAATGTTGTTTTTGTTGACTTTTTGAGCGTGTGATTGGTGGTGAACGTTAGAATCCGGACAGACGCAATTTCCTTCCTGGCCTGCAAATGCCTCGAGTCAATGTAATAAAAACAGAAGTCAGGACCTTTAACGTTATATCGGATGGTCAAGTCGTTTGAATAACGGTTCCACCTACATATCAATGTCACGAAACACGAAGGGGCGGGCTTAAGTTTGGTAGAAATCGAAGAAAAAGAAGAAAATAAGAAGTACCAGAAGCTGTCTGTCCACTAAATCGCGCTACTCTGAGGATAAATAAATGGCTATTTTCTCCACCTAAAATGCCATTCTTGATTTTTGGGGGGATGAAATCGATGTTTGGTGGTGTGTAGTTTTGATAAAAGCCGGCAAGCACACCACTTGAAGGTAAAATACGGCTCTGGAGTCTTTCTTACAGATTGCCGACTCGCTTCTGTCCGCGTGATCAACATTCGCAACTTCGCTTTTCTTGTGTATAATACATCTTTCCAAACCGAATGTGACGTTTTACACGCTCTACACAGGTTAGAATGGCGCCATAGAACATGCGGGATAGCTTAGTTCACGAAGTTTCGATCTCTTTGTTCTCGAGCCAAGGCGATTTCATCTGTCTGTCCGTAGCGTTCGCAACCCTAACGTTCGCAACCTCCCGCCTAAGCTTAAAATTGGGCTAGTCCACTGTTGCGGCACCCCTCTCGCTCAAGCTATTTTTAGAATGCCGTTGTCTCTCAACCGCTGCTCAGCAGTTTGGAATGCTCTCGCAGGGGGTGTTGGGTCAAGAGTACGCAGGTGCTGAGTACGCCGATTTCACTACCCTACCTCAAAACAGAGCATCGCAGAAACACGTTTCACCGTTTTTAGTGCCTTTTGGTCGAGTTTTGCTGTATCTGTCAGCAACGTTCAACCCCCACACGATCGACACAGCGACACACGCTAACGGATTTCTCTCTCTCTCTCTCCCTCCCTTTCTCTCTCACACACGCATGCACGCACACACACACACACACACACACACTTTTGGTAAATTAGTTGTAGATGTTTGTTTTTTAAATTTACAATGCAAAAGTGTTGTGGAGACTCTCCAGACTTCATTTATGTTAAACTCAAAACTTGATTTTTGATGATTTTTTTTACGAAGTAGCAAAGGCTGTGTGCCCTCTTAAAGCTTGCATGTATGCATTTCTGATTGCTTTTCTATGGCCATAAGTTAGGTTGTACTGAAATTGAAGAAGTTTGGGATTGTTTTCCTTGAAGCAAGTAACTGCGAGTTTGACCCCGTTTTTGAATTTGGGGGGGGGGGGGGGGGGGGGGTTTGTTTGAGTCCACCCATGTCATTGTGATTGAGTCAAATATCTATCTGTTGTGTGGATATGATTTATAGATGTTTGGTTTTCAATTTTAGAATGATTTCTTTATCTAGTGATGACTCCTGAGGTCTACAGGAAACGGTAAAGACAGAATTATTCTAAATTTAGCGTCATTTATCTGTCAACCATCCTTCTGATCAATGTTGTCACTTTTATTGCAAGTTTACTACTTTTCTTAAGGTGTACATAGTGTATGTTAAAGATGATTGTCATTGGTTGCTTCCAAACAACATTTTGTAGCAGTTATGATGCACTGAAGTTGTAAAAGCATTTTTTGTGGTTTCAGGATATAGCGTCTTTGAACATCAATAACTTTGGAAATAAGTATGTTCATATACATTTTTTTACTGTTTTAGGTAGAAATAATGTTGAACTCTTTGTGCAAACTGTTTTTGGG
>JAWQFJ010007405.1:25000-81261 GCA_034096865.1 Theodoxus fluviatilis
CTGTATCATGCTTCCCTTTTTTTCCTTGTATTTTCAAATATAGCAAAAACCGTATTTTGAGAAATCAAGGAAAACAAGATTCAATGTCCTAGTATTCAATAATCAAACTTCCCCAGTCATATGGCATTGCTGGCCCCTCATTTTGAAACATATGAACAACCTCCGCAACTAATATCTAGAAAAAATCTTTCCTGAAACTATTTATAAAAAATTACAGACACTTCAAAACCGAGTTGGACAAAATGCAAAATAAATGCATATCAGCACAATGACTGATTAGACTGAAGAAATCAACTGGATGAAGAAATACAGCAGATTCATGCATGAAAATCTCAATATTATTCTGTAATAATGAAGGAAACATAAGAAAGAATAAGACCTGTAAATTTCAGGGCTGTATCATGTCCCCTTTTTCCCCTTGTATTTTCAAATATAGCAAAAACCGTATTTTGAGAAATCAAGGAAAAAAGATTCAATGTCCTAGTATTCAATAATCAAACTTCTCCAGTCATATGGCATTGCTGGCCCCTCATTATGAAACTTGAACAACCTCCACAGCTAATATCCAGACAAAATCTTTCCTGAAACTATTTATAAACAAGAAGGGCAAAGCCCATACGACTCACATGCTTGACCTTGACCTTTATATGACCTAGAACTTCAGGTGACCTTCAAGGTCAAGGTCAAACAACTAAACCTACCAATGACATCATACACAAAGAAATGCTTTACACATTTTTCCTACCAAAATACATGTGACCTTGACCCAAGGTCAAGGTCATCCAAGGTCATGCAACACAAAGCTGTTAATTCAAGACATAGGAAGCACAATGGTGCTTATTGGCACTTTCTACCATGAGATATAGTCACTTTTAGTGGTTCACTACCCCATTTTGGTCACATTTCATAAGGGTCAAAGTGACCTTGATGATATGTGAACAAATGTGTCTCATGATGAAAGTATAACATGTGCCCCACATAATTATTAAGTTTGAAACAGTTATCTTCCATAGTTCAGGGTCAAGGTCACTTCAAAATATGTATACAATCCAACTTTGAAGAGCTCCTGTGACCTTGACCTTGAAGCAAGGTCAACCAAACTGGTATCAAAAGATAGGGCTTGCTTTGACCTATATACCACTTGTAGCTAAGGTCGCCATTCTCAATAACGTGGGAGAAAATTGGGAAAATGTGAAAAATGACTGTTTTTGAGACCACATTTATGGCTCCTGTGACCTTGACCTTGAAGCAAGGTCAAGTCACTATGTATGTTTTTTGAGGCCTTGTCATCATACACCATCATGCCACATTTGGTGTTGATAGACTTAATAGTCTCCGAGAAAAATTCAACGTTTAAGTTTTTTACGGACGGACGGACGGACGGACGGACGGCCGCCCGCCCGGACGGACGACACGGCTCAGTACATAGACTCACTTTTGCTTCGCATGTGAGTCAAAAATTACAGACACTTCAAAACCGAGTTGGACAAAATGCAAAATAAATGCTTATCAGCACAATGACTCTTTTGTGCCAGGTCCCATCATAAGATACACTAATGTCTATGATGGGAATCTCTCCTCCAACAAGACTCTCCTGAAGATCTTCATCAGTTGCTGAGTAGGCCTCTCTGACAGCAGCAGCAGCACGCTCCAGGACCTCTGCACCCTCCTGAACTTCAACTTCTGCAAATTACAAGACATGGACTAAATATATGATCATATTCATAAATACTAACTGAAAACAAAGCTTAGATGACTGCAATAATCAATTCATAGGAAGCAGTATTCATGGATTTAGAATCATGTCAGAATGCGACAAAATACCAATAATTATACACAGATCAATGTAAGAAATTTAATTGAGCAAGATGATTGTTTTTCTTACCTGTCAGTAGCCGATCGTGGCGCTGGAAGGTCTTCTTGTGCATTCCTGGCAATCCGAAGATGGTGCTGAATTTCTCTTGAACCCGATGGCCTGTCCCAACCTCATGACTAAACAGAGTCATCAGTCTGTTGACTTCAAATGCCACGTTCTTCTTTGTGGACCCTCCCACTCTTGGAGAACTCAGTTCATCGGCTCTGAAGGGGCATTTGTGACACAGGAGCTCCAATTTAGTGGAAAATCCTTGATTTCCACCTTCACAGATGCCTACTTCCAGTTGATTTTCAAAACATTCTGGGCAAGGAACTTGTGCCAGCAGTTTCGTCAACTGATCCACGTGGGAAATCAGCCACTTCTGAGACTGAGCATCTCCACAGGCAGTGTCTGCACTTCTGCTTGCTGCTATTTCCAATTTCTTCCGAGATGCAGAAACCGAAGTTGATTCACTAATTCCAGCTTGGGAAGTGGATGGAAACGGTTCTTGAGTTGCACAATCAGTCGACGAAGTGGATGGGACTGGAGAATCTGTTGTTGACATCGGTGCAGGAGGTGAAATAACTGATCGCTCGTGCCGTGGAGAATCAGTTGACATCGGTGCAGGAGGCGAAATAACCGATCGCTCGTGCCGCGGAGAATCCGTTGACATCGGTGCAGGAGGTAGATCCTGCCGTTTTGCAGCCCTGGCAGCTTCTAACTGCCTGCTTCTAACTAGTTTTCCTTTCCTCGGCATTTGGCTTCTTCAGTGCACCAAAATCACAATAACAATACACGTGAAGAGTCACGAGTAGATTCTGCGATCAACCTGAGGCGCCATGTTGTCGTCATGCAGTGGAGAATTGTGGGAGGAATCCTAAGCTTCTGATTGGCCCACGTGACCATTTCCTTTGTTCTCATGCAAAATAGGCTCTCCTATTGAGGTCAACCACGCTATCATGAGTTAGTATAGAGGAGTTCTCTCCCTTGCAGCATTCTCCTAATGGAAAGAGCTACAAAATGATACCAAACATGTCGGCATTCAAGCTTCGATCGTGTATGTTGTCAAGTGGAAAACAATGACACCGTCAGCCCCAAAAAGCAAAGAAACAATTTATTTCGGTGACAGGTAGTGTACATTTTAAGATTTTATAAATATTTTCGAGCACATTTCACACTTATAAAGACCAGCGCTGGTTAGTAGGATGGTTATGCAACTCAAATCTGCAATAATCCCAACATCGACGAAAATCAAGAAAATAGTGAGTTTGCACTGCCGCATCCCCCCAACAGACAGGAACGATATCAGGGGAGACAACTCTTATCAGCTCTTCTGTAAGAATGACAATCTTGCAGCAAATGTGATGTCTCACAAATCATTTTTAGATGTACAGTTACAGCAAGGCAGTGAACATACAAGGGCACTATCCTCCATGAAGTAACTTACTGCTGCATGCAGTTCCTACACCCCCCACCCCACCCCACCCTCTCTCTACTATAACACATCAAAAGCTGCCAAGCAGGAGGAATCACTCACGTTTCTTCTTCTGGGGGACAGCCTTGCCAGAGCCGGAGGGCTGCATCAGGAAGTCCATGATTCTCTGGACAACCTCGTCCTTGTGGCCGGACCTCTCCAGGTCCAAGATCTCGCAGATGGTTTTCAGCCCCGCCATGGTGTTCCTGGTGGAGGAAAACATGGCGGTCCATGACATGGCAGTGTGGACAGCAAGGTATTCCAAGCACAGCTAAACAGAAGACACAAGCAGTGCATCTTCTAAACACTCACTGCATTCAGAGCCGATTATGCTATAGAATTTGCACCCCCCCAAAAAAAGTATAGAGTGGTTACTAAGTTTCTGCCATGGCCAATAAATGATGCAGCATGCACATATGCATTTAAAACCTCCAAAAAGATGAATGTCGACAAAGTAAGTTTTCTCACAGTTGACCCACTATGCCCATGTTAACTGAAACGACTAAAATTGGGTTCCACCTCTGCAGCAGTGTAAAAAAGTGTGCAGTTGAGACAAGTCAAAGGAGAGAGACTCATGAACAAAACGCTGTTCTCATAAAAATAGCTCACCTTCAAAATACATTATTGCTGGCAAAATCACACACATAAAAAAAGATTTTAGTTTAATATGACATTACTTTCTTTAAGGGGGCACACGGCGTAGCCACTTTCATGAAAAATCATCCAAAATCGAGTTTTGAGTTATACTCGGAAACGAGGTCTACAGTGTCTCAATAACACATGGGCACGACCGATTTGCCAGCTTTTCATTCCTTCATTTTTTATTTAATTAGTTTCGAGAGGTACCCATCGCTGAAGTTGTGAAAAAATCTAACCTGGAAGTCAAAAAGTGTCATTTTGAGTGCTTGGATACGGCATCTTCCTCCTCAAAACATGCTTCATGTTTGGTATCAGTGCGTAGCGCGTTCACTCCGCTCTTAATGGCGTCTATTTCCGGAGGAAACGAATGCAGTACGGAGGAACACGAAGCGAAAATCGGAAGCCAGTGCTAACCAATGAATGCCACGAGAATAGAGGTCGGCTAAAGAGCTTGCCTGTGATTGGTCAGGTTTCTCGAGGCCAATGCGTGATCGCAGCGTGAGTGACCTACGGAAATGCCCGAAGCAACGATCGGCTATTCCCGCGTACAACGACGAGCATACGTCAGCGGAGTCTAGATGGCTGCCGCTTGAACGCTGCAGCACGCAAAATTGCCAAAGAAACCAAAGAAATTGCTCAGTCAACAATCAGTATGGGAAAAAGAGAAAGAGACGCAAGCTAGAAGCAGAAGATTCATCAGCTGTTGCCTCCATAGGTGAGGATTTGACGCCAACAGCCTCCAGAGTTGGCGAATTAGCACCGATCGCCTCCACGTTGAATCGGCGTCCGACACCAACACGGCAACAGCCTTCACGTCGACTGATTCGGTGTCCGCAAAGAAAATGGGGCGCTTCCATCGTGCTACTTCAAGCGAGACAAGCGCATGCCTTTCTGATCAGACTGATGTCAACCTCATTGTCAGTATGAGGAGTCTGAACGAGCTATTCTCTGCCTTCGAGTGTGAGAGCTGTGAGCAGCCCTATCGACTGACGGAGGTCGAAACAGCGAGGATGGGCTCTGCTTGCCAGCTTCAAGTTCAGTGTTCGGCGTGTGGCACCATCATCAGTCAGCTCGTAACATCATCCAAGACGGGCACTACGCACAGAGGATTCGATGTCTACCGCCACCTCGTCATAGCAGCAACCTCGACAGAAATCGGATTTACCCAATTGAAGAGGTTTTTTGCTTTGATGAATATGCCACCGCCCATGCATCTGAAGACTTGGCAGTTTTACCAGAAAGCTGTCCACTCAGGAGCTCATCGGGCAGCTGACAAGCACCTTCAGGAGGCAGCAGAACAAGTGCGAGTGCTGTACGCCGAGATGAATATTGGCGAACCAAATTCTGATGGACACCTGGACATTTCAGTTTCCTTCGATGGAAGCTGGCAGAAGCGAGGGCGAACTTTACACAGTGGTATTGCCACTGTGATAGAGGTCTTGTGGTGGACTATGTGACTCTGTCCAACTATTGCCACAGATGTGAGATAGGGCAGAAAGCAGACTCTGCCGAGTTTGAGGAAAGGAAGGGAAAGCATAAAGAGGAGTGCCAGAAGACAGTTCACTGCTCTTCCCAGGCGATGGAGGTAGAGGCTGCTGTCATTCTGTGGGGCAGGTCTGAAGCTCGGCAGAACTTCAGATATGTGGAGATGTTGGGGAATGGGGATGGGAAGGCACACTCCAGAGTGAATCAGGCCAGAGTGTATGGCGAGGGAGTGGATGTGCAGAAGATTAACTGTGTCAACCATGTCACCAAGAGGATGGGGACAACTGCCTCTGCCTCCATGATCACGCGTTTCTTACAAGTTTGTGGATTATTTTCAAGGTTGATGCTTTTGCCTTTGAATTTGATAGACTTAGGATGAAGTTTAATACCTCAAAGTTTGCTTGCATATGTAGAAATGGATGCCAAAATTGAAAAATCATGTTAGAAATGTGTATCTTTTTTAGTTCAATTGTTATACAAGTGTAAACTTTCCCAAACTTTAAGGGGGGACATGGCGTACAAAAACGGATTAATAGAAAATAAATCATAACTCAGCAAATATGAAAGCTATACTAATGAAATTTTATACAGAATACAAACACACTGGAAGGTATATTTAAACAAAATTTTATTGCTGAAGACTTAGTTGTTCTTGTGTTATAGCAAAATAACTGAAAAATAAACATACCAATTTTCTCCCCTCCGTGAAATTTTAATTAATAACCTTTTTATGATCAACAATGATTGTAAACAAAGAAGAAGGTCTATATTATTCAATAAGATATAATAAGTGGATTACTAACACTTCTAAATAATTTAAGTGAAATTTAGAACAAGTAACCAAAAAATGTGCTCCGGGCATAACATAATTAAATTTTTACAAAAATTAAGCAAATTCAGCTACACCTTTCTGATTGGTCTTATTGAATGCAATATTTATTCATAAATATACACACACAATTTCTGAAAGCTATCTCAATCCTAAGTGACTTTATTTTTGGGGAGAAAATCACTACCGTAGAAATAAAAACCACATTATGAGAAAATTGACTTTAAAGTTTGAGAAAGATTAAACGTTAACTACAACTGAACCATAACAGATACAATTTAATAACATAACTCATTGAATGTGTCGTTTATTTGTTATCATTGTAGCAAACTTTCAACTTATTATCTTAATTCAAAATATCAGGATAATTAGGTGAAAAGCATCACCTGTAGCAAAACATTCCCGTTTTCTGTAAGAATCGCGTAATCACGGCAACTTCCGCCGTGATAACAGCTTCGTTCAGAGCCGTGTCTGTAGATGAGAACGCGATCGCTGTTGTATCACAACCTCCAGAGGCTGTTGACACGACTTAATTTCTTTTCTGGGCTTGCTTTTTCCGTCCATTTCTGCATCTTCCGTGGAATTGTCTCGATCGAGATAGCGCGAACTTTCGCGCGCTGTAAGCGCACTTCGGAAAGAACCGATGTTTGCTTCGGCGGCCGACGTTCAGGCCGGAAACAGCCGAAGTACGGTTCGGCCGTTTCCGCCTACCACTTCCGCCAGTCGAAGTAAGGTTCGGCCGTTTCCGCCAGCCACTTCCGCCTGATCCCGCTGTGATCACGCACACAAGCGGCCAATCAGAGCCTAGCTGAGAGACAGGCCGTTATTTCGAAGCTTTCCATTGGTTTGCACTGGCATCCGATTTGTACTTCGTGTGCCTTCGGTAATTATTCTTCGGTACCGGAAACAGTTGCAACATAAAGCTGGGAAATGAAGCTTCGATGCGATACCAAACATGTGGCGTTCTTTGGAAGGAAGATGCTGAAACTAAGCTTTCAAATCTGTGCATTTTGGCTTCCTGGTTAGTATTTTTTTTTAATCTAGCGGTGGGTACCTTACAAAATAAATTGGTTTAAAATACTTTGAAACCTAAGCCAGCAAAATCGATCGCACACACGTGTAGCGGAGATGTTGTCGATTCCAAATCCGCGCTTAACACGAAACTCAATTTCTGAAAATTTTTCATGAAATTCTGCAGGCCGTGTCCCCCCTTAAAGTCAAATTTCTCAAAAAGTGGTTTTATTTCTACGGTAACATTTTTTCCCCCTTTAACAACGTGACTTAGAATAAAGATAGAATGTAGAAATTTTGCTTGTTTGTATATAAATGGATGCTAGTAGCAATAAGACTAGTTAGAAATCTGTAACTTTATTAGTTAATTTTTAATTAAAGTTTAATCTTGTCATGCCGGAAACGTTTTTTCATGTGTAAATGCCACTCATCACCAGAAACATTTGTAAGTGTTATAAATACATTTATAATGTTTTATAGCACTATATAGGTCTTCTTCTTTGTACACAACCATTGCTGATCCTATAAAGTTTGATCCTTGTAGTTTGGTAGGAGGGAGAAAATTGTAACGTGCATTTTTCAGTGATTGTGTTATATAACAAGAACTAGTCAATCTAGAACAATAAAAATTGATGTGAATTATCCTTGTTGTGTGTTTGTATTGTGTGCAAAGTTTCATTAAGATAGCTGAAACAGTTGCTGAGCAATGAATTTTTTTCTGATACCCCGTTTTCTACGCCATGTGCCCCCTTAAATGCTTCATTTATAAATAGTCAATCATCCAGGAATTTGAAAAGAAAATGCACTTACTTGGCCAAGTTTTCAATTTTTTTCTGGCATTCTTTATCTCCAGACTGGAATGTGAAGCCACAGAACAGGCGGATGTTCTTTTTCACCTCATTTGCCTGCAACAGGACATCCAATTGGTCAAAGTACAGTCCACACATCTGCAGAGGCTTGGAGTCCAGAAAATCTTCATCCATTTCTTCGTCACAAGAGAAGCAAGCACATGAAAACCACAGGCAAATTTAGCTCAGTCAACTGGTGGAAAAGAGGAATCTGGTACTTACTGTTCCTGGCCGGTTGAACAGAATCTTGTGAAGAGGTTTCAAGTCATCAGCTTTGGCATGCTGAAGCTTGTATTCAACTGAAATAAGGAGGAAAAACAATCTAATGAGCTTATCTCAGTCTTTGCAAATTACTCTGTAAACACCAACTAAGTGACTATTTCATTACTGTAAAATCAGCAATAATTTATGGCAAATGGGGATTGCACTCACATAAAAATATACGACACCAGCATGTTCTGTTCACAAATCCACACTATGCACAAGTTGACTTTAGAGCAAGATTAACTGTTTGGGTGGCAAGCCTGATGATGGTGGAGGAAAACATAACCATGAAACTTTTCCATTCCAAGAAGTCTAGAGAGACTTATCATTCAAAGACTAGATCAGGAACAAAGGGCTGTCCTTCCACTCACTCCTCGGACAGTCTCCCAGCTTGGTGCCACCTCCCTCAGGAATGTCGATCTTCTTCTTCTGCTGGGGCGTGAAGCTCATGGTCATGGACAGTCTCTCCACCTTCTTCTTCTCTCGCTTCCCCGACTCAATCACCACAGGGCGCTCCAGCAGACCCACTGCAAAGAGTTACCTCCCTTTGAATAAAGGCACATAACTTGCATGATCACATGTGCACACACCCAAATCATAGCTTACTATTAGTATTAGGCAAAATCTACCCACACATCCTGAATAGAAAAACTTTTTCCCATGATGGCTTCTTGATGAATAAGTATTGCATCCCCATTGTGTTTCATTCTCTAATTCTTGCTGTGATGGTGCAAGTTGGACACAAGTTTCAGCTATCTCTATGTCTAGAGCTAACAGGTGTTCCACAATTTTGCACGTTTGACAAGTTCTTTTATACATCAAGTGCTTCTTATCAAGTGACAAAACCACAAAGATCACTTCATATCCAATTAACACATTCACTGAAGAATAACATAAGAAGCCCAAGTGCACTGCTAAGTTTTAATGTTAAAAAAAAACTACAGAAAGTCATATACCCTGTGGTGGAGCTCAGTTCTATACGTTACCCAATTTGACAAAAGGCATCAACTTCTTGAGCAATGTTATCGCTTCAGCTAAAAAACTTTCCATTAATCCAAATGCCTGCATATACATGGAAAGAACTTGAATCCTAACTGAACTTACAAGGTGGCTCTTCATCACTATCTTCATCTTCGTCTTCGCTTGGAGGTGGCTCTTTCTTCTTTGGCGATTTCTTGGGGCTTTTCTTGGCGACCTCCTCCTCTTTGGGCTTCTCTTTGGCATCATTGTCATTGTCTGTGACGGTAGGCTTCTCCTCCTTCTTCACTTCCTTCTCCTCCTTCACCTCATCCTTCACAGAGTCCTGCACACAAAGGATTACTTATAGATATGATAAGCACTTCATGTAAAACATTTTTCACCTCTGTGTCCTGTGCATAAGCTGAGAGGTAAAAATGTGAAATGTAGACTTGTGGTAAGTCTTATAATAAGGCAGAGCTGAAGAACAATTCCACCTCTCTACAAGGTGGCCACAGCAGAACTACATAAGGCCAGAGCTGCACCATGCCCCCCTCATCCGCTGGAACCCCTGACTGCAAGCTTTCAGGGCCTACTATAGTAATTCAGCCAGGGGCAGCCCCAAGCAGCCAGTCTGGCCACCGAGGGTCATGAGAGAGAGAAAACATGTCAGGACACACACTCTACCCTCATCCCATCTGAAATAAGGGGTATGCATATTGTGCCCAATATGGCACATGTATTGGCAAGTTTCCCCCTATACACTGTCACACGCATAATTCATTGGACCAGTGCCTAAAAAATACAACTTGTACAGACCAAAAACATATACTTGCTAAACACAGTAGAACTCCAGCATCATAAATTAAATAGATTGGCAACTGGATAAACCTCAATTTCATACAGGTTCATTTCATCAAGTGAAACACATTGCAATTACCCAAGCAAACACACGCCATGGTAAGAAACACCTTTTAAAAGCAGAGGGGGAAAACATTCAACGAGTTGAACAAAGCGATGCGCACTAGTCAATTGAATGACATCAAAGATTATTATAGGTTACCTATAATCTTTGATGACATGATGATGATGCAAACTGGGAAACCCCACAGCACCTAAGCCTAACTAAACACTGTCAGGTGATGTGATCGTCTCAACGACAATCGGCCAACGCTTTGCAATCATACGTTAAAAAAAAGTAACACTTGACGGACATGTGATCCGGTGTGACATGCTCCACGAGCTGGAAATATTGACGCGGCTTGTTGCCAGTTTCCTTTAACTTTGACCCAATTTATTAGCCGCTTTATCTAGTGAAACAGCGGCAATTCAGAAGACAGCACTATCACAGACTGATCCCTCTAACTTATATTATACTTGCCTCTCAACGAAACCTTATCAACTTGTTTACAGAGAACTAAGACCGGGTTCAGATTCGACGAGAGCATGAACAGCAGAATCATTTTGATGTTGGATCTTAGCAGAATCACAATTCACATGTATGCACAATGACGAATAACAAGGCGAAGATAATCTACTGTAGGTGATCATCAGATGAATGTGCCGTCTAATAAAACGATTTGCAAAATCTATGTGATACTGGAAATGCACGCATCAGAATGATCATTCCGAAATGATTTCCAACGATTTGTAAACGTATGTGCAAATATCGTATTTGTTTCATTTCAACAGGTCCAGGTGGCATCGGTCAGGGCAGAACGAGAGACGATTTTCAAACACTAATTACGCAACTACCGGAGATCGCATTTCAGGCAGGTTTATGCCACTAAAACTACATATACTAATCTTTCTATTTTCCAGGAAATTGCAAATATCTCTTACCACCACTGTCGGAGCGGACCCGTTCATTTCGGTCTCCGACATCTTCGGTCCTAGGGAAATGGCGGTAAAATGGCGCAGTGCTTGAATTTGACCAATCAAACGTCGTTTTAGAAATCGACCTTACGTTTAAACTCGCAATCGTAGATTAATTTTTTTATTTGTCAACCTTAATTGATATATTTCTATAAGAGAGTTCTAATTATCGTAGACATTGTATTTATTTGGTATTTTGACAGATCTCGTTCCCTCGTTGTTTACGAAGGGAAACGATAATGGCTTCATACACAACAACACCCTGATTGCCCCTCGCAAGCCATGCATTTGTCTTGTGAAATCATTCAGAAAGATTACTGAGGACTGTGTGAGGTATGTGAAATTTCTGTTTTAGTTTTCATACGATTGTGGCAGTGATACATGTGTTGACAAGATAGCACTCTTCTCCCGACAGCGTAAATTGCACACAACAGCTGGATTTTGGACCTGGGTTTGTGACTTGTTAGTGATTTAGAACTAGAAGACAATCACTCATGCTGATATTGAAAAGAATTCATGGAAACCGTGCATAGAGCTATTATTCACTGTTGATGCTTTTCCTTTGTGATGTTTATAGTCTATATGAACCTGATGGAGGTGGCTGTAGAGTGTATTTTGAGTTACTGTATTCGTACTAAAGTAGACAAGTGACGTGCTGAAGCAGACATAAGTGACTGAAGTGAAGCATGGAAGTTTAACTCATTTCCGCAAACATTTTAAATCCGCACATCGCCACTGCTTTGTGGTACTCAGTCATCATCCTTCGCTTGTACACCTCTCCAGAATTGCTGTACATCCGATGTGTTGCTGCCGATTTGATTTAGATCCACTTGTCTTCGCTGAATTGAGTGAATATTTGTCGTTTGTTAGTTCACAGTCGTTCTTTCCTCCTCCTCCCCCCTGTTTCTGTCCATCTCTGCCCTCATTCTGTCAATTTTAACCACTGCTTCTCTCCTTGTGATTTGCTGAAACTTACATCTTCGATTACTTGAATATTATTATATATCTCTGTATGGTGAGCCAGTTGAGCCTGATGAAGGTGACAAACAAATAAACGAAACAACTAAATAATTTAATTTTGAACAAGCATTTACTGCTGGACAATTTTATTGTTTTCTCTTATTAGTGAAATTTAAAGGAAAATTGTCACTAGGTTCACAAGTTTGTGATAGATCACATTCAAAGCCTCTGAAATGCACAGCAGTTCTGGAGTTTCTAGGCTTACATGTGATTACCAGTTTGCAGAGATTGTAAAGTATATGGCTGTGATGGGCCTTTTGTAGACCTGTGAATGAAAAGAAACGCCCTCTGTTTACTGCAAAAGTACCTTTGCAGGACAGAGAGACCTTGCTGCAAAACTGAATTTCAATACCTGGCCCCAATCATGTACTTTCAAACTTTGGAACTTAAGTGATGATTGCTCTGCCAGATAGGCAATAAGGTACAGGAAGCAGACAGCATGAAGCTATGTAGGAAAACAATTAAACCCCTTCTAAAGCCTACTTTTGCCCATGTCAGTCATGTGTAGTAATTGTAGACAACTGTGCAGACAGATGGGACATTGAAAAAGACAAAATTAATAGCTTAATTATGGCATTGAACAGCTTCCTCACATGGTTGAGGGGGTGGGGTTGGGGATTGTGGTTAAGGTAATGTGGCAACAAAAAAAGAAGAAAAAAAGGGTGGGTAGGTCAACCTGAATTTTGGTTGTTTTTGGTGTGTTTTTTTTCAGAGAAGGCCAGATTGAACATAAAACAAACTTTGTCACAGAAAACCTTAAAATTAAAAAAAAACTTAAATAGTGGATTCCCTGAGTGTTCATAGGGCAAGGAAGATGGGTAGCATGCAGTTCATTGTTTTTCTTTTCTTATAATTTTTTTTTAAACGTGATCAGGAAAAAAGTTTAGAGTTGGGGGGGGGGGAGGTCAGGTTACTGCAACCACACACACACCCCCCCCCCCACCCCCACCCCCACCCCAATAATTAATTTCAGTCAGTCAAGCAATCCCCTTGATTAGCATTCTCATGTTGTGCAGCTGCAGGAGATGTGACTATCTTTCCCTTGCTTGTTCTTGCCTTCATTGCCTCTGTGTGTGGTGGCATTTTGAGGGCTTAGTCTGATGATGTGGATGGAAGGGCTGCTGTTGTTAAGTAAATATTCTCAGTTCTTTCATACCTACCCACATCCTACTTGAGAGTGCTTGCTGGTTTGTGAAGCCCCAGTGGAGATGCAGATGAAAATCTTGATATGATGCATTTAAATGAGCTGTGTACACCAGGTGATTGCTACCAAGGCTGCAGGACTTTGAAATGGCATTTTTCATTTACTTTGGAGATGAATTTTAGTGTCAACCATATTCCAATGCAAATCATACCACAATCAAGTATGGAGGACTATTCTACATTTAAGTAAGCATCTGTCACTTTCTGTGGTCATCAAAGTATGTGTCAAAAACTGTATATGGGTTTTAATGTTTATAGTTATGCGTAAGTATGTATTACCTTTTAAGTTATCTATTTATTAAACTTATGTATATTTTAAAACACTAACGCTATTTACACCTGGTGACTAGGGGATTGGAGTCCCTTTAATCTTAGCTGTGAGTTGAACATTTTTCATAACACGATCCACACGCCAGCCCTCGTTTTATCCTGTGAGTTGTTTTTATGTATACTGAACCCGCTGACAGACTCGCCTTCATAATTTTCATTCCACTTTTGTCCGCCTTCCACTTCCAGTAAGTTTTATTTGTGCGCCTGATGAAGGCTTTTTAGCCGAAAATTTGCACTGTTTTACCTTCCAATGTTTTGTATTTGCTTTGTATTATACGCGGCCATCAAAACCTCACCGTGTTTTAGACATCAAAGTATGGTTAAGAGTTGCTGTAGAAACTAAAGATGAAGGGAGAATGGACATGACAAATTTCTTCCAGCGAGAAGCTGAATCTCATTAAAACCTTTTCAGGATGTGCCTACAAAGGAAAAGATCATCTGAAAAGGAGCTTCCTCAACACCATTTTTTCTACTGATATCATATGTAGATTACTTATAGTTACACTGTGTGTGTGTGTGTGTGTGTGTGTGTGTGTATGTGTGTGTGTGTGTGTGTGTGTGTGTATGTGTGTGTGTGTCACTGTGTGTGTGTGTGTGTGTGTGTGTGTGTGTGTGTGTAACTTTCCTAGAGGCTGCTGTGATTGATGACCTTTGTAGATTGCTTTCCATTTTACTCTCATTAGTGTCAGAAAGTGTGTGTATACATGTGTGACCAGGTGAAGTGAAGCCCGAAGTCATCCCTGTCTCTCCTTCCCCCCTCTCCCCCCAGACATTGCATGTTTCCCCTCTCTCCTCTCTCTGTCATGTATCCTGTGTCTCAGAAGGCCATGTTATATAAATATATGTTGTAAGACCAGCCTACTATGTAGCTTATCAGTCTGGGAGGGTCCCAGAGCCGCCTTCCCTTATCGTTTGTTAATTGAACTTGTCATGAGACCGCTGATAGTCCCTCCTGTCTATGCCTAAATTGTTAGAAACAAGAGACAAATTTGATGCTTTCTCTAAATTAAGACATCTGATTGCAATGGTGCAATACTCATTCGGTTGACTTTGTTATGCCTATTGAGGCAACACTTGGTGTGAATAATTTCGAGTAAGTATAACTATAAGGCAGCAATGAGCCCTTTTCTATCATTAGGAAAACACAACCCAGAGACAGGCTGAGATCACCACCACCAGATCCCAAGCCTGGCTCCCCTGAGGTCTATGCATTTCTTTGATAAGGAGGGACTCTTGGTGGGAGGGACTCTCACCACCAGCCTCTTGAGAGACCCCATACCATCTGGGGAGAGATCACTGTCACCACTGTCTTGGGTTGGTCCAGGCCATCATCATCAGCTCCTATACCCATGGGTAAAAATTAAGTTGCTGGAAAGCAGCAGAGATTTTGTCTCATGCCTGGGCCCTTGTACCATCAAGCCTTGCCTCCACCCCCATCACAGGTGTGTTTGTGTGTGTGTGTGTGTGTGTGTGTGTGTGTGTGTGTGTGTGTGTGTGTGTGTGTGTGTGTGTGTGTGTGTGTGTGTGTGTGTGTGGATGCTGGATATACACACATTTGTGCTATGCCAGAAACGTTTGTTTCTACACTAAACCTGTGATTCCAACACCTCCCACCAATCTTTGTGATCATTATTTGATTTGTGCGCCTGTTGACTCACCCTCTTGAGTTTTACTGGTCAGTTTCGTTATCACCAATACTGAATACAGGGCATATGTCATGATAATATGTGACTTGAACAGGAAAGCTGGAATGTGTAGCTTTAGTGGAATGGGTCTCATTTTGGGGGAACTAAAATATTTTTGAAAAAGGAGGATTAATGGATTTTTGTGAAAAAATAGTCCACTAATTATACTGGTGGACCCCTGCATTACAAACTGACACATTTAATGTGCTATCATTTTTATTCTTTAGAAATCAATATGCATTTAAACATGAAAAAGCTTTGGTAAAAAGAAATTTTCACCAGAGCATGTTGGTTTACAGACTTAGGTCTGCTGAGTAGATCAGAATGTGAATTGGGGTGCAAGCTGGATTCTGATCAAATTAACACTGTTCTGATGGTTCAGTGTGGAGTGGAGGCTGTGGGCAGCACTTGGATGCGGTGTTAAATTGCAAGTAGATTTGAGTGATGTGATACCAATGTATATTCACTTTTGAGCTTTTGTGATAGAGCTATAGTGCCAGCATAACTTTTTACAGCCCAGTTATGCAAGCCTCATATGCCAGGGTAATCCATAGAACCGTGACAGTTATTATCTGTGTGAACATTGCATTGCTATATATATCTATGAGTTAGTACTTAGTCTGTCATAGGAAGTCAGTCAATCTGTCTCTTACTCCAAGTTCACAGAGTGCTCTTCTCATCTATGTCACTAGGCACTATTTAAAGGAACAAAGTCCCTGATGCCTTCCCATTTCACTCAGTGAAATGTGCGTGTTGTCTAGACATGTGTTTTTATCCTCATGTGACATTTACAGATCTGTTACCCTGCCTATGTTTGTCTGAGAAACTCAGGAGGTGACTGTTTTTCAGGCCTTAGAGAAGGGTTGTTTGATGGTAATAAGGATTGATTTTTGTGCCAGAAAAGTTCTGTAATAGTTTGACCTTTCTATCATGGCTGTTTTTGCACACACTTGCACGGTTGAAATTCAAAGTATGGAACTGCATGTCTGCTTCTTTTTGCTGCTACTCAGACCCTGCCTCTTTGGCTTGGTGTGTTTTTGTCTCCTCCTGCTCCTGCTCCTCCTGCTCCTGCTCCTGCTCCTCCTCCTCCTCCTCCTCCTCCTCCTCCTCCTCCTCCTCCTCCTCCTCCTCCTCCTCCTCCTCCTCCTCCTCCTCCTCCTCCTCCTCCTCCTCCTCCTCCTCCTCCTCCTCCTCCTCCTCCCTACCCCCCTCCTCCTCTTCCTCCTCCCCCCCCCCCTCCTTCCCCTCCTCCCCTCCTTCTCCTCCTCTCCCCCCCCCCCCCTTTTTGACTCACATGCGAAGCAAAAGTGAGTCTATGTACTCAGCCGTTTCGTCCGTCTGTCCGTCCGTCCGTCCGTCCGTTCGTCCGGGCGTAAAAAACTTAAACGTTGGATTTTTCTCGGAGACTATTAAGTCTATCAACACCAAATGTGGCATGATGGTGTATGATGACAAGGCCTCAAAAAACATACATAGTGACTTGACCTTGCTTCAAGGTCAAGGTCACAGGAGCCATAAATGTGGTCTCAAAAACAGTCATTTTTCACATTTTCCCAATTTTCTCCCAGGTTATTGAGAATGGCGACCTTAGCTACAAGTGGTATATAGGTCAAAGCAAGCCCTATCTTTTGATACCAGTTTGGTTGACCTTGCTTCAAGGTCAAGGTCACAGGAGCTCTTCAAAGTTGGATTGTATACTTATTTTGAAGTGACCTTGACCCTGAACTATGGAAGATAACTGTTTCAAACTTAATAATTATGTGGGGCACATGTTATACTTTCATCATGAGACACATTTGTTCACATATCATCAAGGTCAAGGTCACTTTGACCCTTATGAAATGTGACCAAAATGGGGTAGTGAACCACTAAAAGTGACTATATCTCATGGTAGAAAGTGCCAATAAGCACCATTGTGCTTCCTATGTCTTGAATTAACAGCTTTGTGTTGCATGACCTTGGATGACATTGACCTTGGGTCAAGGTCACGTGTATTTTGGTAGGAAAAATGTGTAAAGCATTTCTTTGTGTATGATGTCATTGGTAGGTTTAGTTGTTTGACCTTGACCTTGAGTGTTACCTGAAGGTCAAGGTCATATAAAGGTCAAGGTCAAGCATGTGAGTCGTATGGGCTTTGCCCTTCTTGTCCTCCTTTCTCCTCACTCTTTTTTTTGTTCTTTATTATATGAATGCCATTAACATTATGATGCTTTTTTCAAAGAGTTGGAGGCTTAATGTACATGTTTTATCATCCTACACATCCACCCATTTCTTCTAATTTTCTCTTTCATGATTTCTTACATTTGCGTTTTACTTTGCCATGGGGGCTTGGAGCTGAGTATGAAGACTTGTCATTAGGACTAGATGTAGGCCAAGTCAGTAAGAGAGTGGTCTGGGTCACCAGTTTACCCCCCATCTGTCTAGCTCTGTTTCACATAATTGTGATATATACTGCCGGGAATGACAGGTGTCACATTTTAAAATGAGTGCTGCAACTGCCTTCTATAAATTCACATGACTCTCTCTCCACCCACAGTTCATGCTTTCTGCTTCACTGCCAGGAGTGCTACAAGAACCAGGACTGCAGATGACTGCCACCATGGCTACCTACTCGGCATCGAGGAGCACGGTGGACTTGGCCATCGACCCTCTCATCACCTGCAAGCTCTGCCTGATGGAATGTCCTCTGCCTGAGATGTATGAGCTGGAGGACTGCAAGTGTCTCTACTGCGAGAAGGTAGGCAGCCTGAGTGTGAGAGTTGTCTCTCTACTGCTGTGAGGCTGGCAGCCTGACTGTGAGAGTTGTCTCTCTACTACAGTCAGGCTTGCATCCTGAGTGTGAGAGTTGTCTCTCTACTGCAGTGAGGCTGGCAGCCTGATTGTGAGAGTTGTCTCTACTGCAGTGAGGCTGGCAGCCTGAGTGTGAGAGTTGTCTCTCTACTACAGTAAGGCTGGCAGCCTGATTGTGAGAGTTGTCTCTCTACTGCAGTAAGGCTGGCAGCCTGATTGTGAGAGTTGTCTCTCTACTGCAGTGAGGCTGGCAGCCTGAGTGTGAGAGTTGTCTCTCTACTGCAGTGAGGCTGGCAGCCTGAGTGTGAGAGTTGTCTCTCTACTGCAGTGAGGCTGGCAGCCTGAGTGTGAGAGTTGTCTCTCTACTACAGTGAGGCTGGCAGCCTGAGTGTGAGAGTTGTCTCTCTACTGCTGTGAGGCTGGCAGCCTGACTGTGAGAGTTGTCTCTCTACTGCAGTGAGGCTGGAAGTTTACTGCAAGTTCTCTCTACTACAGTGAGGCTGGCAGCCTGATTGTGAGAGTTGTCTCTCTACTGCAGTAAGGCTGGCAGCCTTAGTGTGAGAGTTGTCTCTCTACTACAGTAAGGCTGGCAGCCTGATTGTGAGAGTTGTCTCTCTACTGCAGTGAGGCTGGCAGCCTGATTGTGAGAGTTGTCTCTCTACTACAGTAAGGCTGGCAGCCTGATTGTGAGAGTTGTCTCTCTACTACAGTGAGGCTGGCAGCCTGATTGTGAGAGTTGTCTCTCTACTACAGTGAGGCTGGCAGCCTGAGTGTGAGAGTTGTCTCTCTACTACAGTGAGGCTGGCAGCCTGATTGTGAGAGTTGTCTCTCTACTGCAGTAAGGCTGGCAGCCTGATTGTGAGAGTTGTCTCTCTACTACAGTAAGGCCGGCAGCCTGACTGTGAGAGTTGTCTCTCTACTACAGTCAGGCTGGCAGCCTGATTGTGAGAGTTGTCTCTCTACTGCAGTAAGGCTGGCAGCCTGAGTGTGAGAGTTGTCTCTCTACTGCAGTAAGGCCGGCAGCCTGAGTGTGAGAGTTGTCTCTCTACTACAGAAAGGCCGGCAGCCTGACTGTGAGAGTTGTCTCTCTACTACAGTCAGGCTGGCAGCCTGATTGTGAGAGTTGTCTCTCTACTACAGTGAGGCTGGCAGCCTGAGTGTGAGAGTTGTCTCTCTACTACAGTCAGGCTTGCATCCTGAGTGTGTGAGTTGTCTCTCTACTACAGTCAGGCTTGCATCCTGAGTGTGAGTTCTGTGAGGCTGGAAGTTTACTGCAAGTTCTCTCTACTACAGTAAGGCTGGCAGCCTGATTGTGAGAGTTGTCTCTCTACTACAGTGAGGCTGGAAGTTTACTGCAAGTTCTCTCTACTACAGTGAGGCTGGCATCCTGAGTGTGAGAGTTGTCTCTCTACTACAGTGAGGCTGGAAGTTTACTGCAAGTTCTCTCTACTACAGTAAGGCTGGCAGCCTGATTGTGAGAGTTGTCTCTCTACTGCTGTGAGGCTGGCAGCCTGATTGTGAGAGTTGTCTTTCTACTGCAGTAAGGCTGGCATCCTGAGTGTGAGAGTTGTCTCTCTACTACAGTAAGGCTGGCAGCCTGATTGTGAGAGTTGTCTCTCTACTGCAGTAAGGCTGGCAGCCTGAGTGTGAGAGTTGTCTCTCTACTGCAGTGAGGCTGGCAGCCTGAGTGTGTGAGTTGTCTCTCTACTGCAGTGAGGCTGGCAGCCTGATTGTGAGAGTTGTCTCTCTACTGCAGTGAGGCTGGCAGCCTGAGTGTGAGAGTTGTCTCTCTACTGCAGTGAGGCTGGCAGCCTGAGTGTGAGAGTTGTCTCTACTGCAGTGAGGCTGGCAGCCTGATTGTGAGAGTTGTCTCTCTACTGCAGTGAGGCTGGCAGCCTGATTGTGAGAGTTGTCTCTCTACTGCAGTGAGGCTGGCAGCCTGATTGTGAGAGTTGTCTCTCTACTGCAGTGAGGCTGGCAGCCTGATTGTGAGAGTTGTCTCTCTACTACAGTAAGGCTGGCAGCCTGATTGTGAGAGTTGTCTCTCTACTACAGTGAGGCTGGCAGCCTGATTGTGAGAGTTGTCTCTCTACTACAGTGAGGCTGGCAGCCTGAGTGTGAGAGTTGTCTCTCTACTACAGTGAGGCTGGCAGCCTGATTGTGAGAGTTGTCTCTCTACTGCAGTAAGGCTGGCAGCCTGATTGTGAGAGTTGTCTCTCTACTACAGTAAGGCTGGCAGCCTGACTGTGAGAGTTGTCTCTCTACTACAGTCAGGCTGGCAGCCTGATTGTGAGAGTTGTCTCTCTACTGCAGTAAGGCTGGCAGCCTGAGTGTGAGAGTTGTCTCTCTACTGCAGTAAGGCCGGCAGCCTGAGTGTGAGAGTTGTCTCTCTACTACAGAAAGGCCGGCAGCCTGACTGTGAGAGTTGTCTCTCTACTACAGTCAGGCTGGCAGCCTGATTGTGAGAGTTGTCTCTCTACTACAGTCAGGCTGGCAGCCTGACTGTGAGAGTTGTCTCTCTACTACAGTGAGGCTGGCAGCCTGACTGTGAGAGTTGTCTCTCTACTACAGTCAGGCTGGCAGCCTGATTCAGTGATTGTGAGAGTTGTCTCTCTACTACAGTCAGGCTGGAAGTTTACTGCAAGTTCTCTCTACTACAGTGAGGCTGGCAGCCTGATTGTGAGAGTTGTCTCTCTACTACAGTGAGGCTGGCAGCCTGACTGTGAGTTCTCTCTACTACAGTCAGGCTTGCATCCTGAGTGTGAGAGTTGTCTCTCTACTACAGTGAGGCTGGCAGCCTTACTGCAAGTTCTCTCTACTACAGTAAGGCTGGCAGCCTGATTGTGAGAGTTGTCTCTCTACTGCTGTGAGGCTGGCAGCCTGATTGTGAGAGTTGTCTCTCTACTACAGTAAGGCTGGCATCCTGAGTGTGTGAGTTGTCTCTCTACTACAGTCAGGCTGGCATCCTGAGTGTGAGAGTTGTCTCTCTACTGCAGTAAGGCTGGCAGCCTGAGTGTGAGAGTTGTCTCTCTACTGCAGTAAGGCTGGCAGCCTGAGTGTGTGAGTTGTCTCTACTGCAGTAAGGCTGGCAGCCTGATTGTGAGAGTTGTCTCTCTACTGCAGTGAGGCTGGCAGCCTGAGTGTGAGAGTTGTCTCTCTACTGCAGTGAGGCTGGCAGCCTGATTGTGAGAGTTGTCTCTCTACTGCAGTGAGGCTGGCAGCCTGATTGTGAGAGTTGTCTCTCTACTGCAGTGAGGCTGGCAGCCTGATTGTGAGAGTTGTCTCTCTACTACAGTAAGGCTGGCAGCCTGATTGTGAGAGTTGTCTCTCTACTGCAGTGAGGCTGGCAGCCTGATTGTGAGAGTTGTCTCTCTACTGCAGTGAGGCTGGCAGCCTGATTGTGAGAGTTGTCTCTCTACTGCAGTGAGGCTGGCAGCCTGATTGTGAGAGTTGTCTCTCTACTGCAGTAAGGCTGGCAGCCTGATTGTGAGAGTTGTCTCTCTACTACAGTGAGGCTGGCAGCCTGATTGTGAGAGTTGTCTCTCTACTACAGTGAGGCTGGCAGCCTGATTGTGAGAGTTGTCTCTCTACTACAGTGAGGCTGGCAGCCTGATTGTGAGAGTTGTCTCTCTACTGCAGTGAGGCTGGCAGCCTGACTGTGAGAGCTGACTCTCTACTGCAGTGAGGCGGCAGCCTGATTGTGAGAGTTGTCTCTCTACTACAGTGAGGCTGGCAGCCTGATTGTGAGAGTTGTCTCTCTACTACAGTAAGGCTGGCAGCCTGAGTGTGAAAGTTGTCTCTCTACTGCAGTAAGGCTGGCAGCCTGAGTGTGTGAGTTGTCTCTACTGCAGTAAGGCTGGCAGCCTGAGTGTGTGTGTTGTCTCTCTACTGCAGTAAGGCTGGCAGCCTGATTGTGAGAGTTGTCTCTCAGTGAGGCTGGCAGCCTGATTGTGAGAGTTGTCTCTCTACTACAGTAAGGCTGGCAGCCTGATTGTGAGAGTTGTCTCTCCACTACAGTAAGGCTGGCAGCCTGATTGTGAGAGTTGTCTCTCTACTACAGTGAGGCTGGCAGCCTGATTGTGAGAGTTGTCTCTCTACTGCAGTAAGGCTGGCAGCCTGATTGTGAGAGTTGTCTCTCTACTGCAGTAAGGCTGGCAGCCTGATTGTGAGAGTTGTCTCTCTACTACAGTAAGGCTGGCAGCCTGATTGTGAGAGTTGTCTCTCTACTACAGTAAGGCTGGCAGCCTGATTGTGAGAGTTGTCTCTCTACTACAGTAAGGCTGGCAGCCTGATTGTGAGAGTTGTCTCTCTACTACAGTAAGGCCGGCAGCCTGATTGTGAGAGTTGTCTCTCTACTGCAGTGAGGCTGGCAGCCTGAGTGTGAGAGCTGTCTCTCTACTACAGTGAGGCTGGCAGCCTGATTGTGAGAGTTGTCTCTCTACTGCAGTAAGGCTGGCAGCCTGATTGTGAGAGTTGTCTCTCTACTGCAGTGAGGCTGGCAGCCTGAGTGTGAGAGTTGTCTCTCTACTACAGTGAGGCTGGCAGCCTGAGTGTGAGAGTTGTCTCTCTACTACAGTAAGGCTGGCAGCCTGAGTGTGAGAGTTGTCTCTCTACTACAGTGAGGCTGGCAGCCTGATTGTGAGAGTTGTCTCTCTACTACAGTAAGGCTGGCAGCCTGACTGTGAGAGTTGTCTCTCTACTACAGTAAGGCTGGCAGCCTGACTGAGAGTTGTCTCTCCACTACAGTAAGGCTGGCAGCCTGACTGTGAGAGTTGTCTCTCCACTACAGTGAGGCTGGCAGCCTGATTGTGAGAGTTGTCTCTCTACTACAGTAAGGCTGGCAGCCTGACTGTGAGAGTTGTCTCTCTACTACAGTAAGGCTGGCAGCCTGATTGTGAGAGTTGTCTCTCCACTACAGTAAGGCTGGCAGCCTGATTGTGAGAGTTGTCTCTCCACTACAGTAAGGCTGGCAGCCTGATTCAGTGATTGTGAGAGTTGTCTCTCTACTGCAGTAAGGCTGGCAGCCTGATTGTGAGAGTTGTCTCTCTACTACAGTAAGGCTGGCAGCCTGACTGTGAGAGTTGTCTCTCTACTACAGTAAGGCCGGCAGCCTGAGTGTGAGAGTTGTCTCTCTACTGCTGTGAGGCTGGCAGCCTGAGTGTGAGAGTTGTCTCTCTACTACAGTGAGGCTGGCAGCCTGATTGTGAGAGTTGTCTCTCTACTGCAGTGAGGCTGGCAGCCTGAGTGTGAGAGTTGTCTCTCTACTACAGTAAGGCTGGCAGCCTGATTGTGAGAGTTGTCTCTCTACTGCAGTGAGGCTGGCAGCCTGAGTGTGAGAGTTGTCTCTCTACTACAGTAAGGCTGGCAGCCTGAGTGTGAGAGTTGTCTCTCTACTACAGTAAGGCTGGCAGCCTGAGTGTGCGAGTTGTCTCTCTACTGCAGTGAGGCTGGCAGCCTGACTGTGAGAGCTGACTCTCTACTACAGTGAGGCCACAGCCTGATTGTGAGAGTTCTCTCTACTACAGTGAGGCTGGCAGCCTGATTGTGAGAGTTGTCTCTCTACTACAGTAAGGCTGGCAGCCTGAGTGTGAGAGTTGTCTCTCTACTGCAGTAAGGCTGGCAGCCTGATTGTGAGAGTTGTCTCTCTACTACAGTAAGGCTGGCAGCCTGATTGTGAGAGTTGTCTCTCTACTACAGTAAGGCTGGCAGCCTGATTGTGAGAGTTGTCTCTCTACTACAGTGAGGCTGGCAGCCTGAGTGTGAGAGTTGTCTTTCTACTGCAGTAAGGCTGGCAGCCTGAGTGTGAGAGTTGTCTCTCTACTGCAGTAAGGCTGGCAGCCTGAGTGTGAGAGTTGTCTCTCTACTACAGTAAGGCTGGCAGCCTGATTGTGAGAGTTGTCTCTCTACTACAGTAAGGCTGGCAGCCTGATTGTGAGAGTTGTCTCTCTACTACAGTGAGGCTGGCAGCCTGATTGTGTGAGTTGTCTCTCTACTGCAGTAAGGCTGGCAGCCTGAGTGTGTGAGTTGTCTCTACTGCAGTAAGGCTGGCAGCCTGAGTGTGAGAGCTGTCTCTCTACTGCAGTAAGGCTGGCAGCCTGAGTGTGAGAGTTGTCTCTCTACTGCAGTAAGGCTGGCAGCCTGAGTGTGTGAGTTGTCTCTCTACTGCAGTAAGGCCGGCAGCCTGATTGTGAGAGTTGTCTCTCTACTACAGTGAGGCTGGCAGCCTGATTGTGAGAGTTGTCTCTCTACTGCAGTAAGGCTGGCAGCCTGAGTGTGAGAGTTGTCTCTCTACTACAGTAAGGCTGGCAGCCTGAGTGTGAGAGTTGTCTCTCTACTACAGTGAGGCTGGCAGCCTGAGTGTGAGAGTTGTCTCTCTACTGCAGTGAGGCTGGCAGCCTGAGTGTGAGAGTTGTCTCTCTACTGCAGGAAGGTAGGCAGCCTGACAGTATGTGATGTGAAGTTTCTACTGCAACAATGTTAGAAGCCTGGGAGCCTAAGGTTTGAGTGAATACAATCCAGTGAAGTTGGGAATCTGATACAGTGATAATCTGAAATGTGTGTGTTCACAAGAATAGTGTGGATGGCTTGGTCATGTGAGCTTTGAGTCCTGTGTTTCTACTGCTGTAGTGTGGATGGCTTGGTCATGTGAGCTATGAGTCCTGTGTTTCTACTGCTGTAGTGTGGATGGCTTGGTCATGTGAGCTAGGAGCCTTGTATCTCCACTGCAGCAAAGTGGATGACGTGGTAGTATGTGATGAACATCTATAGTCAGGCATCCTGATACTAGTGATAGTCTACAGAAATGAACTAGATTAATCCTGGCAAATTAATGTTCTAACACGTGATATCTCTCCAGGATCTGGGTGGATAATGTAGAACAAATCACACTGCTGGAATGTAGTCTTGCATTAATTTACTAACACCTATCTGCAATCGATACTGAAAATGCACAACTTGTGGCTAAAGTGTTCCCCCAAACTAAAGGTAAAATCTGATTAAACCAGTCACTCTCTTACCAATCATGCCATGTTATGCAACACTACATCCTTCCTGCCATTCCCATAATGCCCCTCACCACCCAGCAAAGGTGCGGGCAAGCTCCCCCCAGTTTTCCTACTCACAACCATGTCGGGCAGAGTGGGGCATCTCTGTCCATTGGGCAAATACATTCAGAAAGTATAAGTGGGCTGGGAGTGGGGGGGGGGGGATGAGGGGGGGGGGGTGGGGGGGGGGGGGGCAAGCAGCAAGCACAACAGCTGACAGTGAGGTCACTGTGGAAATGAAAGACAAGGCCTGGGATAGGCAGGACAGTACAAGTACATGCTATTCAGGCAACCCCACTAATCCTGAGTATTCTGTGTCCCTGCTGCAATAAAATGGTTGGCTTGATATTGATAGTTTTAAGCTTCTTTGATCCTTTAACTTTACCAGCCCAATAAAAGCCTGTTGCAAATGCCTCTTTTGTGAGGAGGTAGGCAGCATGGTATTCTAGTTATCACTATCACTATCAGCCAGTCATTTTTGCCAGGGTTCATTATGTGTGCATGTACAAATGTTATAGCTCTGCCCATTTCTATGCTTGCAGTGTGTTCGACAGTACCTGACAGTTATGATCTCAGAGGGCAATGTTCTGGAAATCACCTGTCCTGATGCCATGTGCAAGAAGCAGGGGAAACTTCAAACTGCAGAGGTGGGTGCCTTTCGTCAGTCTTAGTGGATGTCAGCTGTCAGAGGAGGTGAGGAGCGCTGCAGTTCTGTAGTCACTCCTCTACCAGCTCATTCCTGTCCACTGGAGACTTCACCTGCTGGCTAATGTCTCTAGAACAGTTTTATCATGTGATGGAAATTATCTGTGCGGAATATTCATAAGGAATATTGATAAGGTCACTTGAGAGGCTTGTGGGATAGTGCTCTGCTCCCAGACATATGCTGTTGAAGTAGTTCTAAGACTTTTTCCACACAAAACTCATTAATTATGCTTGTTGAGGCAACAAACAAGAGTTTATTTGATAAAATAAAATGTTTGTTTTTAAATGGAAACAAGTTTTGACATCTGAATGATTTTTGTAAAAATTGGAAAAAATAGTATCCATAATGAGCTATTTTTGACTTACATGCGAAGCAAAAGTGAGTCTATGTACTCACCCTTTTCGTCCGTCTGGGCGTCCGGGCGTCCGTTTAAAACTTTAACGTTGGATTTTTCTCGGAGACTATTAAGTCTATCAACACCCAATTTGGCATGATGGTGTATGATGACAAGGCGTCAAAACACATACACAGTGACTTGATCTTGCTTCAAGGTCAAGGTCGCAGGGGCCATAAATGTTGTCTAAAAAACAGCCATTTTTCACATTTTCTCAATTTTCTCTGAAGTTTTTGAGATTGGATACCTCACCTATATATGGTATATAGGGCAAAGTAAGCCCTATCTTTTGATACCAGTTTGGTTGACCTTGCTTCAAGGTCAAGGTCACAGGAGCTCTTCAAAGTTGGATTGTATACATATTTTGAAGTGACCTTGACCCTGAACTATGGAAGATAACTGTTTCAAACTTAGTAATTATGTGGGGCACATGTTATACTTTCATCATGAGACACATTTGGTTACATATCATCAAGGTCAAGGTCACTTTGACCCTTATGAAATGTGACCAAAATGGGGTAGTGAACCACTAAAAGTGACCATATCTCATGGTAGAAAGTGCCAATAAGCACCATTGTGCTTCCTATGTCTTGAATTAACAGCTTTGTGATGCATGACCTTGGATGACCTTGACCTTGGGTCAAGGCCACATGTATTTTGGTAGGAAAAATGTGTAAAGCATTTCTTAGTGTATGATGTCATTGCTAGGTTTAGTTGTTTGACCTTGACCTTGAGGTGTTACCTGAAGGTCAAGGTCAAGTAAAGGTCAAGGTCAAGCATGTGAGTCGTATGGGCTTTGCCCTTCTAGTTGGCACAATGCTGTAATGCGAAGGGTCAAGTCTATTACGCATTCATTGTGAACTGCGTCAGTCACGAACTGACTCTAGTTCATGGAATGCTACCAGCTTGCCTTTTCTTGCCGTCACCACCTGTCACCCTGTGACAGCTGTATGGAATGGATGAGTGATGGTGGTTTATGTGTTCGTCACCACTTGTCACCCTGTGACAGCTGTATGGAATGGATGTGTTGATGGTGTTTTATGTGTTTGATCATGAAAGGAGACATTTTTGGTCACATATTGTACATGCATGACTAATTGAAACCTGCAGAAAGTGTTGTCTGCTGGTGGTTGTTATATTGTCTGCCACATTTGTTGAATAGCTTTCTTCAGGTTTTGCTGAGGTCCATAGCTTTGGTGTTTGTGTTCTTGCTGAGGTCCATAGCTTTGGTGTTTGTGTTCTTGCTGAGGTCCATAGCTTTGGTGTTTGTGTTCTTGAGTTCATCCAGCTTTGGCAAGAGAAATTATTATTAGTGGTTGGAATGGTGCTCTCATGGGGAATTTTGCAATGGAATACCTTTCTTTCTTTCTTTCCTTCTTTCTTTCTTTATTTCTTTCATTCTTTCTTTTCTTTTCTTTCTTTCTTTCTTTCTTTCTTTCTTTCTTTCTTTTGTTCTTTTGTTCTTTCTTTCATTTTTGACTCACATGCGAAGCAAAAGTTAGTCTATGTACTGAGCCGTGTCGTCCGTCCGGGCGTAAAAAACTTAAACGTTGGATTTTTCTTGGAGACTATTAAGTCTATCAACACCAAATGTGGCATGATGGTGTATGATGACAAGACCTCAATAAACATACATAGTGACTTGACCTTGCTTCAAGGTCAAGGTCACAGGAGCCATAAATGTGGTCTCAAAAACAGTCATTTTTCACATTTTCCCAATTTTCTCCCAGGTTATTGAGAATGGCGACCTTAGCTACAAGTGGTATATAGGTCAAAGCAAGCCCTATCTTTTGATACCAGTTTGGTTGACCTTGCTTCAAGGTCAAGGTCACAGGAGCTCTTCAAAGTTGGATTGTATACATATTTTGAAGTGACCTTGACCCTGAACTATGGAAGATAACTGTTTCAAACTTAGTAATTATGTGGGGCACATGTTATACTTTCATCATGAGACACATTTGTTTACATATCATCAAGGTCAAGGTCACTTTGACCCTTATGAAATGTGACCAAAATGGGGTAGTGAACCACTAAAAGTGACTATATCTCATGGTAGAAAGTGCCAATAAGCACCATTGTGCTTCCTATGTCTTGAATTAACAGCTTTGTGTTGCATGACCTTGGATGACCTTGACCTTGGGTCAAGGTCACATGTATTTTGGTAGGGAAAATGTGTAAAGCATTTCTTTGTGTATGATGTCATTGGTAGGTTTAGTTGTTTGACCTTGACCTTGAAGGTCACCTGAAGGTCAAGGTCATATAAAGGTCAAGGTCAAGCATGTGAGTCGTATGGGCTTTGGCCTTCTTGTTTCGTTCTTTCCTTCTTTCCTCCTTTTCACTCTTCCTTCCTTCCTTCCTTTTCACTCTTCTTTCCTTCGTTCATTTCTTCCTTCCTTTCACTCTTCCTTCCTTCCTTCCTTTCACTCTTTAAAAGGATGTGGGGTGGGGCTGATTTCTCTCTCTCTCTCTCTCTCTCTCTCTCTCTCTCTCTCTCTCTCTCTCTCTCTCTCTCTCTCTCTCTCTCTCTCTCTCTCTCTCTCTCTCTCTCTCTCTCTCTCTCTCTCTCTCACACACACACACACACACACACACACACACACGGATACATTTTGCAGTGACTGGGCATACCATACATATTTATGTGAGCTTGCAGACAAACAAGGAGACATGCACTTCAGCGCATGCACATTACTATTTCACCTCAACGCAAACTATCTACCTACCAACTAATCTTTCATGCTTATTATCATTGTTGTATTCCTCACAGATTGAAAAGCTTGTGGACAAAGACTTATTCGACAGATTCAAGAGATTAAGCTTCATGAGAGGTAAGTCTCAAATAGCTCACCAAATGCTGCAAGTTTTTGAGAGACTGACAGGCAGACAGACTTGAGACAGAAACTGACAGTGAGACAGAGAGGTCAAGCGTGGATGCATGGATGGATGGATGGATGGGTGGATGGATGGATGGATGGATGGATGGATGGATGGATGGATGGATGGATGGATGGATGGATGGATAGATAAAAGGGATACTATGATTAACTGTGAGATGATCATTAAGACACATACATAAATCATTCTCAAGTGAGGTGACCAGCACCAGATTTTTTGCACTCTCTCTTGATAATTGGTGGCCCTAAGAAGGGCCACTATTCTTCTCCATTCCGTCAAGGTCTTGCTGAGCCTGGCCGCGCTCTTGTCGACTTGGTGGCGAAGTCATGTTGACAAAAACTGATAAGGAAGGCTGGGATGAAGACAGAAGTAGGCAGTCATGGCAGGAATGAAGAAAGAAGAGAGAGAGAGAGAGAGAGAGAGATATCCATACATTCACAGCTGTTAAATGTTTGTGTGTCTGTGTGCTGTTTGTAGAGGTTGACCTGGACCCCAACAGGACATTCTGCCCCGTGGCTGGCTGTGAGACAGTCTGCCATGTCTGCTCCGCCTCCAGCAGCAGCGCTGATGCCCCGCAACCCATCCCCGTACAGTGCCCCACCGTGAGTGGTGCATGCCCTCACCTCACCTTGACCTGCACTGAGGCTTGCTGCTGCCCGTGTTCATGGAATGTCCCATTGAAAGTGCATCGGCAAATGTTCTAATATGCACCTGTCGTCTCCTTTTTCCCAAAATTCGTGGATTGTAAGGTGTTATTTCTTAATAAGTGGAAGGTCTTAGAATGCAAAAGGTTGCCTTCAAATGCTGAACTTGATTTAGCAATGAGTTGGGTGAGAGTTAAATCCACAAGAAATGCTCTTATTTTAGGTTTAGCCAATAGGGTGTAAGTATAGTCATTGATGATTTGAATTTTGTTGCTTTGTTGGTTTTTATTTTAAATGGATGACGCGGCCTTCTGCATTGGACTAAAGCTTATTGCTAAGTGCATGTGGGATCAATGTTACTTGTTGCCACATTGTCATTATAGACTCTTGGTGTAAATGGCTGGATTTTTTATGTGCCTGTCTGAGGGCAGCCAAGTCAGTCCTGGTGGCCCCCACATTGCTAGGTGTCTGTCTGAGGGCAGCCAAGTCAGTCCTGGTGGCCCCCACATTGCTAGGTGTCTGTCTGAGGGCAGCCAAGTCAGTCCTGGTGGCCCCCACATTGCTAGGTGTCTGTCTGAGGGCAGCCAAGTCAGTCCTGGTGGCCCCCCACATAGCTAGTGTCTGTGCCTGTCTGAGGGCAGCCAAGTCAGTCCTGGTGGCCCCCACATTGCTAGGTGCCTGTCTGAGGGCAGCCAAGTCAGTCCTGGTGGCCCCCACATTGCTAGGTGTCTGTCTGAGGGCAGCCAAGTCAGTCCTGGTGGCCCCCACATTGCTAGGTGTCTGTGTCACTGTCTGAGGGCAGCCAAGTCAGTCCTGGTGGCCCCCACATTGCTAGGTGTCTGTCTGAGGGCAGCCAAGTCAGTCCTGGTGGCCCCCACATTGCTAGGTGCCTGTCTGAGGGCAGCCAAGTCAGTCCTGGTGGCCCCCACATTGCTAGGTGCCTGTCTGAGGCAGCCAAGTCAGTCTGGTGGCCCCACATTGTGGTGTCTGTCTGGGGCAGCAAGTCAGTCCTGGTGGCCCCCCCACATTGCTAGGCAAAGTCAGTCCTGGTGGCCCCCACATTGCTAGGTGTCTGTCTGAGGGCAGCCAAGTCAGTCCTGGTGGCCCCCACATTGCTAGGTGCCTGTGTCACTGTCTGAGGGCAGCCAAGTCAGTCCTGGTGGCCCCCACATTGCTAGGTGTCTGTCTGAGGGCAGCCAAGTCAGTCCTGGTGGCCCCCACATTGCTAGGTGTCTGTCTGAGGGCAGCCAAGTCAGTCCTGGTGACCCCCACATTGCTAGGTGTCTGTCTGAGGGCAGCCAAGTCAGTCCTGGTGGCCCCCACATTGCTAGGTGTCTGTCTGAGGGCAGCCAAGTCAGTCCTGGTGGCCCCCACATTGCTAGGTGCCTGTGTCACTGTCTGAGGGCAGCCAAGTCAGTCCTGGTGGCCCCCACATTGCTAGGTGTCTGTCTGAGGCAGCAAGTCCAGTCCTGGTGGCCCCCACATTGCTAGGTGTCTGTCTGAGGGCAGCCAAGTCAGTCCTGGTGACCCCCACATTGCTAGGTGTTTGTCTGAGGGCAGCCAAGTCAGTCCTGGTGGCCCCCACATTGCTAGGTGTCTGTCTGAGGGCAGCCAAGTCAGTCCTGGTGGCCCCCACATTGCTAGGTGTCTGTCTGAGGGCAGCCAAGTCAGTCCTGGTGGCCCCCACATTGCTAGGTGCCTGTCTGAGGGCAGCCAAGTCAGTCCTGGTGACCCCCACATTGCTAGGTGCCTGTCTGAGGGCAGCCAAGTCAGTCCTGGTGGCCCCCACATTGCTAGGTGTCTGTCTGAGAGCAGTCAAGTCAGTCCTGGTGGCCCCCACATTGCTAGGTATGCTTTGATTGCAGTGTGGAATCCAGTTCTGCTCCATCTGCAAATCCAAGTGGCATGCCGCCAGCACTTGTGATGACTCCCTGGCCAAAGCCAGGCCAGAGGATGTTGGGTAAGTCCAGTGCTTGAAGGAAAGCATCTCATTGTACAGTTCTTTTTGTATTGCTTTTTTTATTAACATAGCAAGCATGTCTTGCCCTGCCTTTCCCAGGCCTTAGCTTACATTTCCATACTGACTTCACTGTCAGCTAAGCACAGCTGCGCTCTCTCTCTCTCTCTCTCTCTCTCTCTCTCTCTCTCTCTCTCTCTCTCTCTCTCTCTCTCTCTCTCTCTCTCTCTCCCTCTCTCTCTCTCTGTCTGTCTGTCCTTCTGTCTCTCTCTGTCCTTCTGTCTCTCTCTGTCCTTCTGTCTCTCTGTCTCTCTCTGTCTGTCTGTCTCTCTGTCTGTCTGTCTGTCTGTCTGTCCGTCTGTCTCTCTCTCTCTGTCTCTGTCTCTCTCTCTCTCTCTCTCTCTCTCTCTCTCCTCTCTCTCTCTCTCTCTCTCTCTCGCTCTCCCCCCCCCACCCACCCCCCACCCACCCCCACCCCCCCACCCCCACCCTCCACCCACCCCATTCCCTTCCTCAGACTCATAATTCTGAATGTAGCTGTCCAATGGGTGCTATATTTAGAACATTAAGTTGAGTAGGAAAACTGGGGGGAGCTTGCCCGCACCTTTGCTGGGTGGTGAGGGGCATTATGGGAATGGCAGGAAGGATGTAGTGTTGCATAACATGGCATGATTGGTAAGAGAGTGACTGGTTTAATCAGATTTAACTTTTAGGGGAACACTTAAGCCACAATGTGCATTTTCAGTATTGTTTGCAGATAGGTGATAGTGGTGCAAGACTGCAATCCAGCAGTGTGCTTTGTTCTATGATCCACACAGGTCTCTGAGAGATGTGTTAGAACATTCATCGATTCATCGGTCAGGACTAATATCATGCAATTCTGTTGCTACCATTTCAAGCTTTCAATCCAAGCTCAACAAACATTTGCCTCAAAAGTAAAACAAAGCTCTGCCTCAGGTCAACCCTGTGGATCAGGAATAAGAAAAGACTATTCACATCTCCCGGGAGCAGTTCCACACAGCAAATGAAAGGGAAACTGAATCATGACTTGCTTTAATTCAAATAATGATTTGTACATTTGAGGCCTCACGAAGCCCATTCTAGTCCACTGGACTCTTTCACCTGCCGGCGAAAGAGTCTCTAACACAGTTCATATCATGTGATGGAACTAATCTGTCCGGAATATTCATAAGGAGGTCACACGAGAGGCTTGTGGGATAGCACTCTGCTCCCTGACATACACTGTTAAAGTAGTTCTAAGACAATTTTGCACAAAACTTATTAATTATGCTTGTTGAGGTAAAAAATTAGCATTTATTTGATAAAATAAAATGTTTGTGTCAAAATGGAAACAAGTTTTGACATCTAAATGATTTCTGTAAAAGGTGGGAAAAATAGTATCCAGAACGAGCTATTTTTGGCACAATGCTGTAATGTGAAGGGTCAAGTCTATTATGCATTCATTGCGAACTGTGCCAGAGTCACTACTGACTCTGGTTCACAGAATGCACGTAGCCTACACAGGCAGATAGGTCCATCTTTCCTTCCATGTGCCATATATTTTTGGTTATTTTAACTAATATAGCCAATTAATAAGTTTTTTTCATTGATTTACCAAGAAAATGATTTCTATCTCATTTATCAATCACTCGTACTTGTATAATCGAACTAGTATATGCTTCTACAGCATGCTAGCTTTTGGGTCCTACTGTCTTGCTTCTTTCCATTGAATCAATGCCTACTGCTATGATACCTGGTGGTGGTGGTGGTGGTGGTTCCTACTGTCTCTTGCTTCTTTCCATTGAATCAATGCCTACTGCTATGATACCTTGTTTCAGGAGACCATTGCTACAGTGACTCTGTTTCTCTTTCTGCAGAATTCCCTTTAGCTCAGCAGAGGATGCCAAGATCAAACGGTGCCCCTACTGCCGGGTGCCAATCGAGCGGAATGATGGCTGTGCCCAGATGATGTGCAAGCGCTGCAAGCACGTCTTCTGCTGGTACTGCCTGGCCTCGCTCGATGTGAGTATGATGGCCTGTTCAGGTCTGTCTGTAGCCGTGATGTGAGACCGGCCTGGTCAGAAAACTGCAATCATCATTGACTTTGAGGACAGACAGTGTGATGAGAGAGGGGACAATGGCTAGCGGGAAAGACTGGAAGATACTCTTGCAGATCTCAAGTATCCAGGCATGTTCAGCCAAAAGTTGTGATGTACAAAAAGCTGTGATGTCTGGAATTTAGTGGTTGTGACAGAATTTGTCAAGTATATCAGTTGTGCAGTGGTTACAACACTTGGACATTCACTGGGGACTGAAGTTTGAAACTTGAAATAGATATCACCATCACCACCACCACCACCACCACCACTACCACTACCACCACCACCACCCACCACCATCAACCACCACCACCACCACCCACCACCACCACCACCACCACCACCACCACCACCACCTCCACCATCACCACCACCACCACCACCACCACCACCACCACCACCACCACCACCACCACCACCACCACCACCACCCCACCACCACCACCACCACCACCACCACCACCACCACCACCACCACCACCACCACCACCCACCACCATCACCACCCACCACCACCACCACCCACCACCACCACCACCACCACCCACCACCACCACCACCACCACCACCCACCACCACCACCACCACCACCACCACCACCACCACCACCACCACCCACCACCACCACCACCACACACCACCACCACCACCACAACCACCTCCACCATCACCACCACCACCCACCACCCCCACCATCCCCACCATCCCCACCACCACCCCCACCACCACCACCACCACCACCACCACCACCACCACCCACCCCCCCCCCCCCCCACCACCCACCATCACCACACCCCCACCACCACCACCCACATGTGCTGCTGCTTTCAGGATGACTTCCTACTGCGGCACTATGACAAGGGACCCTGCAAGAACAAGCTTGGCCACTCCAGAGCTTCAGTCATCTGGCATAGGACTCAGGTAGGGCTGCAGATCTAGAGTTCGCCCTGTCTGCTTTGGTATTGCTTGGCAAGGGGCAATGAATTAGTCTGCATTGTACGTAGCATGGCCTCAACTTGTCTGATGGTTTCGATTTTAAAGGAAAAGTTGAAGCCATTTTGATAAGGTTGTGAAAAATTGTTACTGCATCCGCACCATAAATTCGATTCTGTCGGTCACATCACTCATTTGGTAAAGTTACATTTAATGGGTCAGTAGTTTGTTTTTTTTCTCTCCAGATTTCCCTGCATTGTTGACTAGAGAACCCATTCATTGACAGACTGCCATTGCAAGTGTGGAAAACTTTGAATATGCTTAAACTCACTGAGTAAATCTCAGTAACTGTCATTGCTAGTTTAGCATGGGCACCTTTCATGTCTAATTGCAACCCCTGGTGTTTGACTTGTTTTGGACAGCTCAGTGTAGATTATGCTTAGAAGCCTCACGAGTGTTGGGTTGTACACTGTGATATTGTTCCCCCTTCTTCTTCTTCTTCTTCTTCTTCTTCTTCTTCTTCTTCTTCTTCTTCTTCTTCTTCTTCTTCTTCTTCTTCTTCTAAGTAATATACATGGGGAAAATCTATATGATCATAATTTTAATAATGTTTGAAAATGTTTTGTCATTCTTGGCATTGTAATTATTTTCATTGCTGCTGTTGTCATAATTGTTTTCCTCCTCCTCCTTCTTCTTCTCCCCCTCCTCATTCTCCTTCTCACTTCTCCTTCACCCAACTCCATCTCACTCCTCCTTCTCCCCCATACTCCTCCTCTTCCTCCTCCCATTTTCTTCTCCTCCCCCTTGCCCCTCATTCCCTCAGCTCCTTTTCCTTCTCACTCCTCCTTGCTTTTCCTGCACTTTCATCACACTACTCCACCTCACTCCTCCATCACACTCCTCCACCTCACTCCTCCATCATGCTACTCCACCTCACTCCTCCATCACACTATTCCACCTCACTCCTCCATCACACTACTCCACCTCTCTCCTCCATCAAGCTACTCCACCTCACTTCTCCATCACACTATTCCACCTCACTCCTCCATCACACTACTCCACCTCACTCCTCCATCACACTATTCCACCTCACTCCTCCATCAAGCTACTCCACCTCACTCCTCCATCACACTACCCCACCTCACTCCTCCATCACACTATTCCACCTCACTCCTCCATCACACTACTCCACCTCACTCCTCCATCAAGCTACTCCACCTCACTCCTCCATCACACTATTCCACCTCACTCCTCCATCACACTATTCCACCTCACTCCTCCATCATGCTACTCCACCTCACTCCTCCATCACACTATTCCACCTCACTCCTCCATCACACTATTCCACCTCACTCCTCCATCACACTACTCCACCTCTCTCCTCCATCAAGCTACTCCACCTCACTCCTCCATCACACTATTCCACCTCACTCCTCCATCACACTATTCCACCTCACTCCTCCATCACACTACTCCACCTCTCTCCTCCATCAAGCTACTCCACCTCACTCCTCCGTCACACTATTCCACCTCACTCCTCCATCACACTACTCCACCTCACTCCTCCATCAAGCTACTCCACCTCACTCCTCCATCACACTACCCCACCTCACTCCTCCATCACACTATTCCACCTCACTCCTCCATCACACTACTCCACCTCACTCCTCCATCAAGCTACTCCACCTCACTCCTCCATCACACTATTCCACCTCACTCCTCCATCACACTATTCCACCTCACTCCTCCATCATGCTACTCCACCTCACTCCTCCATCACACTATTCCACCTCACTCCTCCATCACACTATTCCATCAAGCTACTCCACCTCACTCCTCCATCACACTATTCCACCTCACTCCTCCATCACACTATTCCACCTCACTCCTCCATCACACTATTCCACCTCACTCCTCCATCATGCTACTCCACCTCACTCCTCCATCACACTATTCCACCTCACTCCTCCATCACACTATTCCACCTCACTCCTCCATCACACTACTCCACCTCTCTCCTCCTCCTCCACCTCACTCCTCCATCACACTACTCCACCTCACTCCTCCATCAAGCTACTCCACCTCACTCCTCCATCACACTATTCCACCTCACTCCTCCATCACACTATTCCACCTCACTCCTCCATCATGCTACTCCACCTCACTCCTCCATCACACTATTCCACCTCACTCCTCCATCACACTATTCCACCTCACTCCTCCATCACACTACTCCACCTCTCTCCTCCATCAAGCTACTCCACCTCACTCCTCCATCACACTATTCCACCTCACTCCTCCATCACACTATTCCACCTCACTCCTCCATCACACTATTCCACCTCACTCCTCCATCACACTACTCCACCTCTCTCCTCCATCAAGCTACTCCACCTCACTCCTCCGTCACACTATTCCACCTCACTCCTCCATCACACTCCTCCACCTCACTCATCCATCACGCTACTCCACCTCACTCATCCATCACGCTACTCCACCTCACTCCTCCATCACACTACTCCACCTCACTCCTCCATCACACTACTCCACCTCACTCCTCCATCACACTACTCCACCTCACTCCTCCATCACACTACTCCACCTCACTCCTCCATCACACTACTCCACCTCACTCCTCCATCACACTACTCCACCTCACTCCTCCATCTCACTCCTCCATCACACTGCTCCACCTCACTCCTCCATCACACTATACCACCTCACTCCTCCATCACACTACTCCACCTCACTACTCCACCTCACTCCTCCATCACACTACTTTACCTCACTCCTCCATCACACTACTCCACCTCACTCCACCTTTTCCTACATGCTCTTCCTCCCCCTCCTCCCCCTTACTCCTCCCCCTTGCTTCTCCTCTCTTTTGCTCCTCCTCCTTGCTCCTCCTCAACTTTGTCAGTGCAGTCCTGTGTGACTGACTGCAGATTCCCCTTTGCAGGTCGTAGGCATCTTTGCGGGCTTTGGTGTGCTGCTGCTTGTTGCCTCACCATTCCTGCTGCTGGCTGCACCCTGCATCCTGTGCTGCAAGTGCAAAATGTGCAAGTGTTGCGAGGAAGAGGAGGGGGATGTCTTGACCACTTAGCTTCTCCCTCCCCATCTACCCCCCATCTCTTCTGTCTCCTCCCTCCCCTCCCCATCTACCCCCATCTCCTCTGTCTCCTCCCTCCCCTCCCCATCTACCCCCATCTCCTCTCCCTCCCCACCCCATCTACCTCCATTTTGTCTGCCTCTTCCCCTCCCAATCTACCCCCATCTCTTCTGTCTCTCCCCTCCCCATCTACCCCCATCTCTTCTGTCTCCTCCCTTCCCTCCCCATCTACCCCCATCTCCTCTGTCTCCTCCCTCCCCACCCCATCTACCCCCATTTTGTCTGCCTCTTCCCCTCCTCATCTACCCCCATCTCTTCTGTCTCTCCTCTCCCCATCTACCCCCATCTCTTCTGTCTCTCCCCCCTCCCCATCTACCCCCATCTCTTCTGTCTCCTCCCTCCCCTCCCCATCTACCCTAATCTCTTCTGTCTCTCCCCTCCCCATCTATCCCCATCGTTCCTTTCTCCCCCTCCCCCCCCCCCCCCATCCCCTCCCCCCATCTACCCCTATCTTTTCTGTCTTCCCCCTCCCTTCCTCCTTGCCCTGGACTACGCATCTAGCGCTCTGCCGTCCGCTGACCTGGTGACTTCACAACATGGCACCATGGTTCATTCCTCGGGGCTGTGGTGCATCTCTTAATGAAGTGTCACCTGTTAGGATGGACCTCATTCTTTGACCTGCCATGTGTTTACATGGACTGTCATTTCTCCTGGTATGATGTCATGCATAGGGGTACCCGTACCTATCATCGGCTTCTGTGATCTGCCAATGTGTTTTTTTTAGAGGCGATTTGACATAGCATCATACTGCATTTGCTCCTGTGCAGGGTAGGGAGTCCATATGTTTTTGAGTTTGGTACGAGTTTCATCTAGTGCAATTTCGACTTTCGTTCAAATTTTTGTTTACTGTCGAGTTGAAGTATCTTTTGATCATAAAGAGGGTACTTGTACTTTTCATCAACTTCTTTGAGTTGAGCGATATGATGTTTAGGGCACTGTATGTGAAACACTGATATACACACTGCGCTAGTGATAGATAAGAAAGATCAATAGAGAGGTACACTTTGAACACAGCAGAAGAAATCTCTCTTTGGTTTTATGGGCTTAAATAGGAAGGATGCACGAGTTTGCTGGTGCTTTGATCAAATCTGAAAATACATCTTGACCATACCCAGTAAGAGTTATCATAGCACTGAGCAGTTCAGTTCATGAGTGACAGAACAGTCGAATTTCACACAGTCGCGACAGAATGCTCTGGTGTTGCTGACGATAAAGTGTGGCATCAAGAATTAACTTATTTTCAGAGACACAGTTAGTACATTCAGAGATGGAAGTGGTTACAAGTGACCTGTGTAGCACTGTGATTGCTTCCCTCCACCCACCCACCCTTTTCCCCTTCTCTCAGTATATCAGTATACATTCCATCAGTTTCCATGAGGAAGATAGGGTTGGAACTTGTAATGACAGAGTTACAGTTTTTCCATTCGAGACCTGTGGATACAGATCAGACATAGACAAGATTGTCTTTTCAGTTTTGCAACATTTATTTTGTGTACGAATAAATAGAGTATTTTCCAAGTTTTTCATTCCATAAGTACTTTCTTTTTATGTAGCCCCTTATAACAGATTTTTTTCTTTAAAATTTTTTTTTTTTGACAAGTTGCTGTCTGATATAGCTCAAATTGACTCTGTGCATATGAAGAAGTTCTATGTGATAACACTTATTGTGCTTTTTAATATCTTTTATGCTGAGGCTCTGATATGTTGTCTGTGTGATTGATGCTGCAATGCAAGTGCTCTAAAATTGTTTATCGAGTTACCAGCTTACAAGAAATACCTTCTGCACCTCTCTATCCATCATGCATAAAGCAGCTTTGCTCGGTGTTGAATATATTTGTGGAAATGCCTCACTGTGACACAGCTTTGCACTCATAGTCACAGGACTGTAACAGGAATTTGACTGTTTTAAACTGCTGGATCTAAGCAGTTTCAAACAACTCGTCGTCCATCTTGATAATTTCTAGCTACAACAAACTATATATGAAGAGAATCACATGTGTCACTGTTGCATGTTATGATTTGTGATAACAGTTAAGTTTACCTGTAAATGGAGAAATGTATAAGTGTTTTCAGGCTATCATGGAGGACAGCAAAACTTTTCCATGACAAGACCAGCTAGGCTTTCTTATTTGTGCTTTCATATTGTGTGATGGCAGTCCTGTGTATGTGCTTACTTGACAGTGAATAGGACATTTCATGGTGACTTGCCAGAGGTGAGGCTGTGATAAACCACCAGTCTAAGAATCTACCCTCGAACTGTGGACAAGGAGGGTGTTGAGACTGTTATACATCTGGTATAGACTGGGAGGCATACTGTGATGATGGTTTTTAGCTCTCGTTGCTTGAAATCTCCAGTGGGAAAGGGCCATTTTATACTCGTGGATGCAAGTGTCTCAAGAGAAACGCGAGGTGTTGGGTCTGAATGAAGCTAAGAGCATTATGACAGCCAACTTGATCATTCATTCTTACTAAAATCATGCTGTGATTTGTCAATTTTTGAGAGAGATCCCTCATGATTTAGAGTTGGGAAGTAAGTGTGACTTGTCCGAAGTTGCATGACCATGGGATCCAATAAGAAGTTTGCAGATGTGTTCTGCAAGCCTTAGAACTGGCCAGGTTTCTCAAGCGTTTGAAGATTGTTACAGTATTACAGCCTTGGGCAGCCATAGAAATGCTTTTTCTGAGAACAGTTCCATGATGACAATAGATCGAAGTAGATTTTCATGGTCTGTAATCAAGTCATTTTGTAGTTGGACATTTGACAAGTCTGGAAAGACCATGACTGTAAGTTCAAAGGATAGAAACTGGTTTTGGCTCCACATCTACAGCCATTATGCTTAAATTGTAGATAGGGCAATCTTTGTTGCCTGTCTAATAATGGCAATAAAGAACACTGTCAACTTGAGGTAAACTGAGAGTAATGATGAGAACTGACTATGAATTGCTTGAGCAAAAAATGATCTCCATTAGTTTTAAATATTTGGTGACTCATTTTCAATCACTAACGTTCCTGACAGTTCTGAAGAAATCTCAAAGGTGCATTTGCCATAATGGTTTCTCTGCCCTTCGCTCCATGGCTAGTTTTCCGTGGTCTTCCTTATCTCCAGGCTGGTTGGCTCATGGTCTCTATTAATTCTTCCTTCCACCCTCCTCTATTTTCTGCTGTCTGTAACTGAATCTGAGGCTGTCTTGCTGTCTCTCTCTCTGTCTCTGTCTCTCTGTCTCTGCCTCTCTCTGTCTGTCTCTCTGTCTCTCTCTGTCTCTTTGTCTCTCTCTGTCTGTCTCTCTGTCTCTTTCTCTCTGTGTCTCTCTGTCTGTCTGTCTGTCTCTCTCTCTCTCTCTCTCTTTCTCTCTCTCTCTCTCTCTCTCTCTCTCTCTCTCTCTCTTTCTCTCTGTCTCTCTGTCTCTCTCTCTCTCTCTCTCTCTCTCTCTCTCTCTCTCGATTTTTTTGTGCTTTGTTTTTGGTAATGGCTGGCATCAGTGGAACCGGACTCATGCCTTTCTCAGTTGGGTGGTGCTGCTCTGATGTATTTTCTAGCAGACAAAACATTTCTCTCATCATGGCATGACCTTGAAGTGAATGAAAGAGGAAAAAACGCTAGCAAACTTTGGTGCTTTTGTGAAAGTCTGTGATAGGCAGTGGATGTTCGTTGCTCATGATGTTGCCTAGTTCACATCCCTAGTTCACATCCTTAGTTCACATCCCATGACGTTTTGCTGTAAGTGTGCTATGTGGCTGTGACTTCAGGTGACTGTTCTGTATGTCATGCATGCTTCATGGTTTTGCTTTTATCACTTGTTGTATCAAACTCAGTCTGAACTTTGCTTCAAAGCTCATAATGATCTCATACTTGGGTTCATAACATCCATAGAGCAAGATGCAGGTGGGATTTATTTTTCTGTCTCATGAAGATTGTGTTTCTGTGAATTCTTTTCACTTTGTATATTTATTCCCAAACAGTTTATAAATGCTTATTATTTTGCTCGTGTTCCAGATAAAACCTGTTTGTCCAATATTCGTTACATTGATGTTTCTCTCCTCTGTAATACACCATTTAGATGATGTCATGTTTTCTCCTCATTCACTCACACACACACACACACACACACACACACACACACACACACACACACACATGCACTCAACATGCACATGCAGGCATGCATGCACACACACATGCACTCAACACTCACACTCATATACTCACACACATGGAAACATAATGCACACACTCAAAACACAAAACGGGCACACACACATATACTGCAATCACTAAATTTGAGTTGCCTCACCTGATCTCATAGTTCTCGACATCCATACTCACACTCATAAACAATCCACAACATCCACATACATGCACCTACATGAACAGTGTGTTTGCAGATGCATACACATTCACCTGGTGTGAAATGTGCGCAGTCAATAGCCACTTCAATGTGTGTGAGTGTACACTGGTTAGATTGCATGGAAAGTTTCCGGAACTCAGCCTGTACCAGACAGAAGCATGGTATAGGATCCTTTGACAAGTAATATAGTCAAAGACAGGTGATGTGTTTAGAAGACTGAAGTAAATTCTGCATTGACTTCCAGTAACATTGTCATACTTGCTTCTGACTACTTGAAAATTATCCCCTAAGTTAGTTGTAGTGACTGTCAGTGCTTTGTGGAATGCATAGGAAATTTCATTTTGGCTGTAGTGTATGTATACATATTATTATGTGAAGATCATTTGCCAGCTATCATTTGCAGCCATTGATTCCTCACTGGACTGGAGAGAATGGACGTAAAGCATTGGCTCATGTGCTTCTGCCTGCTTCCAAGTGTTATTCTTCTCAATTAACTGTCCTGTCTAATGTGACCTTTTTCTTTTTTCTTTCTTTTGTAAAAATATTACGGCTTTTTTAAATACTTATGAAATATTTACATGCTTGTTTTTCAACAAATATTTATGTGAAGGAGGGTATATTACAAATAATGCATTTGTAAACGTAAAAGCCATAATTATACACTGGAAGTGAATAGTTTGAAGGGTAATCTTCTAGTTTGAAATGGTTTAATTCAAGACTTTTTTAATGTCAATATTAGATGGAATTAGGGTATGCAGGATGGCAAGCTTGTGTTCACAATATCCCATGCCTGCCCATATCCCATGCCCGAAAACAATGATGTGAAAATCCAATCAAATATGTCACCTTGTTGATTGATGTAATCAGTGTCAAAGTCACAACAGTGTAAGATTTAACATGGAGTCAAAACTCCGTTTGGAACAGACAGTGTAAGCTAGTATGACGCCACACATCATCTGGAGTGCATAGTAATGAAGGTGGCAGGGCCTCTCCCAGGGCCAATGCCATGGGCAACTCTAAACACTGTAAAGTGCCACTGGCAAGCAGAAGAAAGAAGCAAAGCCTCCATTCACACAATGGCTCGATGACGGGAGAGTGCCGTCCCAGCTGGCTTCGAACCACACACTCCAGGCTCAGTGAAGCTGTGAAAGCTGGGTCAGCACCCGTGCCCATGGTGTGTCGTGAATGCCAGGGTACCTCGTTTGACTGGCATTGCCGTCTGTGGTTATTTTTCAAGCACCTACTCCATGTAAGCTGTGAGATGTAACGACCAAGTGCCTTGTCTAAAAGAACTCTTTGGGAGTGAATTCCCCTCAAACAGGTGGCAGTGACGGTATTTTTGTGGACCTCTGTAATGCGAGGGAATTTGTGGTCAAATGCAGGGAACCTTGCATTACCTGGAAAATGTTGTCGAAGCAGTTTTGTAGTGGAGTTGTTGTAGACGGTCAGTGTGTGTGTTGTGGTCACATGTAGATACATATCAATATATTTTCTATCTCTCTTTGAGGCTCTGGAACATGGGCTGCATTTGAGCCAAGTGTGATTCTCCCTCGCACCCAGTGCAGGGGCGTGTTGCTTACACTAGGAATCTTGCAAGATCTTGCAAGGAATAGGTTGGTGTCAATGTGTGTCAACATGATGAAAGCACATGTAAAGACAGTCATATGTTTGACACGTCTTGACACCGGCCTATTGTTTGCCGGCTAGGTAGGCTAAGCAACGCGCCCCAGGAGGACCTCTGGCTTGAGTCTCCACTTCAGAATCACCCCAATCCCCAGGCTGAGCGACCTGTGCTTTCTAGTGATGTCAGTTGTAGTGAAGGAGTGTCTTGCTTTTCCACCGTGCTCTCCCCTCCAAGGATTAAACATTCATTGTGTGTTGTTGTCATGCAAACGGCAAAGATGAGAATCCTTGGTTTTTGCTCCTGTTGTGGATGTGCTCTGTTTCTGCATATCTGTGAAGGTGGAGGAGCAGTAGCGCTCCTCGAGGAAGATGTCTGGCTGCTGGAGTGGCAGCCTGGGTCCTTTGTGGAGGCAGTGGGCAGTGCCGTGACACCCCCCCCCCCCCCCCTCACATGGCTTGCATTCCATGGGCATCTCTGTCATTGTGTCAGTGTTGTTGAAACAAGTGCAGAGTGTGATCATATGTGACTATGAATAAAGTTTTTAAAAGTAGCCCGACCTTGCTTTGTTTTTTCCTCAGTGGGAATGTAATGAGAGTCGGCCTATCAAAGTTTCCCTTCTTTCCTCACAATTCATTATTTAGTGCTTACTTTCTGGCAGTTGTATTGAAATAAAGCTATTTTAAAAAATGAACTAAGTTGTTACCTGCGTGGTTGAGCCGTATCCATGTACTTCTGAATGGCAAGACATGCAGTTCTTATGTATTGTTCAATTAAACGGACCAACAAATATTTCATAATGCCCAGTTAGTTCCTCAAGACATCTGAAAGTATTGCAGCCTCTATGTCACAGTGCAGCATTGAAGTTAATGACAAGCATCTGTGTTTACAGCAATACAGACAGAGCTGAACTCCAAAAACCTTGCATTTAACAGATCTCCCTCCACTGTATCCATGGCCATAAGTAGGATGAACCAAGATCTAAAGCCGTTTAGTATGCCTGTCACTTACAGTTATAAAATAGTTTCAACAACAAGTCGACCAATTCTATGATAATAATAATACAGATTATTTGTACGCATACCTTCCCTAATAGGCAAGCTCATGGCGTTTACAATGAAAAGTCCACACTCATACAAAGCATTTCAACACTTGCACACTGTACAGTTGAAATGAAAGAAAAATTAAATACAATACAATTAATTAAATAGCAGGCAATAAACAAAACACGAAACATAAAAAAGGCGCCTTGTGAAGCACTTCACTGCTCGTCAGGAAAGACTGACCGGAACAGGTGTGTCTTGAGGGAGGTTTTGAACTGGGACATGGAATCAGAGTGACGGACAGGGAAAGGTAGGCTATTCCATGTTACAGGGCAGATGTAAGAAAAAGCTCGCTGTCCCTGGGTTTTCTTTTTGCGACGGGGGACATTTAACGTTTTGGTGTCTGCAGCTGGACGGTTATTTCTAGCGGGGGTGTAGACAGTGAGAATTTCTTTGAGTGCGTGTGGTGCAGTTTGATTGAAGAAGTTGAAACACATAGTGGCTAGCTTATACTCTATCCTCCGAGTGGTGAATTTTAGATACTTGCCATGTCCCAAAACACACGTAGTGGCAAGTGGAAACATCAGTGAAGTTGGTGCAAGCATTGCCCAATCAGAGCATGGCTTCAAAAGCCCCAAAGCCTGGGGTTCCAGCTGATGAGAGGCATCAAGCTGGCGTCTATCTGTGTTACACTTGTGCTGTGAAATTCAGTAAGATAACAAAAGGGCAACTGTTCTTATTACTTTATTAATTAATAAATATTTTTTCTGTCATTTACAGTATGAGTAAAAATCTATAAGAGTGCTAGTGCTGAAGCAGTGGCAAATTACAAAGCTTGCAAAAACGTGAGTAAAAGTCAGCAGATTCCAGTACAAGGCACAGTGGTCATGTGACACTGCACAGTGGTCATGTGACACTGCACAGAGGCAGTGAAGGTGCTGGTCTCCATTCATAAATGCAGACGGGAGTCTATGTAAAAGTATTGCTACATTCAATGTGATGAGCTATGATACACTGCATTATAAAATGGCAACCATTAGGCTTGAAAATAACATCAGTTCCTTTGAGGAAACAGTAATGACTGTACAAAAATTCATTAAAATTGGATGGCATCAAGGCAAACAAAGGATGTATTATAATCGATTACAGCTGACGATAAAAATGCTCCCGAGTGGTAACATCCCCAAACAGATATGGCAGTGATATTTGTACATCTGAACAATGGACGAATGAAAGACCCAACGAAGGAATTATGAAACTGCATAAATCCATTGCCATGAAAATCCTATATTGCCCCAGAGTTACATGACAAATTGAAATGATCATGGTGGAATGGATCAATTGAAGAGAAAAAGTGCATCATGCTTTATAACCACACTTCAAGTGTCCGTTCTAACAATGAACCCATTCACAAGTCTTCCACTAACACATGTAACTTCAAGACACAAAGCACTTAATGAAATTAACCTTTCATTCACTTCAGCTGCCTCATCAGTATCTTTCCATGGGTAAATAATGCCTTGTGGTTTTAATGTGGTCACCAAGTCAGGTACGAAGAGCATGTAAATCACACAGATATTAATTAGTGGGCACTGGTCACTTTCATGAGCACATCCTGGTCAGTCAGGAGTGGACTGATGACTAGGCCACCCTGAGATTGCGGAGTAGGTCGCCACAGGTTTAGAAGTCGGCATCCAGAGTAAACTTGTGGTTGCCTTCGCCTCCCGCCATGACACCCATCTTCTGGTACTCTCCCACTCGCTTCTCAAAGAAGTTCGTCTTGCCCTCCAAGGAGATGTGCTCCATGAAGTCAAAGGGATTCTCTGCATGGTAGATCTGCGGAAGGGAGATGGGAAAACTGTCAGCATTGTGCAGCAGGTATGGACCACTTGTCAAATGAATAGATTGATCTGCTCAGCAAGTAATGTGTCAGTCTGATTGGCCATGCCTCAGAAAAATTCCATTTAAAGTACTTCATAAATCTCAAACACTTCAGATGAATAGAGATGAAACTGCCAAAAGTAATTTGTAACACACAAAGGACATGATTATATTAATACCATATTTAAATTTCCCACAATATTCTCAAGACTGCATAAAGAATTAATGATCATGCACCACTGGCATTTGACATGAATACCCCATCCATTAAATAAACAACACGACCTTGAGAACCGATATAAAACCAATGAAATATCGAGGAACCCTGAATATCTGTCCAGTAAGGTGTGTCGATACTCCAAAAGCACATTCTTACAAGACTAATTCCAGTTATGAGGGAGGCACAGAAAAAACTAAGTACACACCTCTGCTTCTTACAAGACTAATTCCAGTTATGAGGGAGGCACAGAAAAAACTAAGTACACACCTCTGCTTTGAGTGTTACATGCCAAGTAAAAACTCTTGGTAATCTGAAGATATTGCTGCTTGCATTCAACCTACTCAGGGTTTTTAGTGTGAACAAAATGAGCAATTCCTGAAAGCCCATTCATTACTCCAGCTGAACGGATTATCTATGGGTCTCACAGGATGTCTTGCCCATCAACCCCGACAGAGATCAAACTGCAAGCATACAGGTATGATCTTAATTAAGAACAGGCAGTGCAGATGAGCATGATTTTACATGGGGATACCAGGTGACTGGTGTTGCTTGGCAGTTAATTCTCACCTTGTCACACTGGAGCTCCAGGAGGAGGCGGTCAGCCACGAATTCGATGTAGGTGCGCATCAGGTTGCAGTTCATGCCGATCAGGTTGCAGGGCAGAGCCTCCGTCAGGAACTCCTGCTCGATGGTCACAGCATCACGGATGATTTCACAGATGCGTTCCTGAGAGGGCTTCTCCACCAGGTGTCTGAACATCAGGCAGGCAAAGTCGCAGTGCAGGCCCTGGAAGCAACACAACAACCCTTCAGTATCAGTACATGCAGCATATTTCAATATGAAGCATTCAACAGGTTAACTGCTGAGCTACTGAAGCAGGCCCTCAAAACCCAGCAGCCAGGCAGTCAAACTGTGGAGGGAGACATCAAGAGTTGGCCGTTTGATACTCTATCAATTGCGACTTACTTGTGCAAAGCCAGGAACATTTAATTCATGCAGAAATATGCAGTAAATGCACGAAAAAGTAACAATACGCTCGAATCAAGTAGAGAACATTGGCATGATACTCATTTGTAATATACATCTCACCCATTGTTGTTCATGCTGTTGCTTTTGAGAGTATGTGGCTTACAAAAAGCAATTCTGCAATTGCTGGGATAAGGATGTATTGAGACATTTAATTCTGAAGAAATTATGATGAATATTGATCTGGGTACAATCAAAATGAAAGCAACATAACTGTAGTCTTCACTTGAAGAATATTCCACACCAGCACTGACTGTAACAATTTTGCAGTCTACAGCAACATCAGTAACCCTTCATCCAGTTTCATCCTCCTTGACTGCTGACACAGCAAACTCAAAGCACTTTACTCACCTCATCCCTGCTGATGAGCTCGTTGCTGAAGGTGAGGCCAGGCATGATCCCGCGCTTCTTCAGCCAGAAGATGGAGGCAAAGGAACCAGAGAAGAAGATGCCCTCCACAGCAGCGAAGGCCACTACTCTCTCTCCATAGCTGGCCTTCTCATCCCCAATCCATCGGATCGCCCAGTCGGCCTTCCTCTTCACACAGGGCATGGTCTCGACGGCGTTGAACAGGAACTCCCTGCAAATGGAAAGTTCATGTCAGTCTGAAGAGCAAGATCTCTTGCAAATGTAAGAAATAAAAACTGAACAGAAACACCATCAAAACAACGCAAAAAGAAATAAAAGCTGCTTTTAATCAAGTGCAAGATAAATAAAAAATTATAAAAACCAAGACTTAACTGCCTGATTAAGTGTTTGACCCATACATTTTGCTCCTAAATTTATTTCATGCACTGTCCAGATAATTCCCAGTCTTTATCTTGATGACTTGCTTCTGAAATAAACAAGTAACCAGTTACAAGCTAAAATCCTCAATCACACACACTCACACCCAACCAGACAGAGGAGAGAACAAAAAAGTATATCTCTTCCATCACATTCACATTGAATTTTCAATGAGTTACTATTATGCTGAAGTCTTGGATGGCCAGGAAATGCAAGCTTAGCATTTAAGTTTGTAGCGACAACTGAGATACTCATGCTCTATAGTCCTTTGGGGTGCTAGCATATAGTCCACCATTTGATACCTACCTAAAATCCTCATAAAAATTATTTTATCTCCTGAAGGGTTTTGACTCCGTTGGGAAGTTATGACTAAGAAACGCCTGCACTACAGAACAATTGAATGTCACCATCAAGTCATCACTTTGATTCCTACCAGGAGTCTCAAAATTTACTCTTTCCCAAGCAGTTTCTATCCCGCATTGAGAACTTATAACAGAGAAGTATGTGCATCAACAGCACTTGGATGCTAAACATAAATTTTCTCTTTCCCAAGCAGTTTCTACCTTGCATTGAGAACTTGTGACAGAAATGCATGCATCATACAGCACTTGGGTACTAAACATAAAACTTTCTCTTTCCCAAGCAATTTCTACCTTGCATTGAGAACTTGTGACAGAAATGCATGTATCATACAGCACTTGGGTACTAAACATAAAACTTTCTCTTTCCCAAGCAATTTCTACCTTGCATTGAGAACTTGTGACAGAAATGCATGTATCATACAGCACTTGGGTACTAAACATAAAACTTTCTATTTCCCAAGCAATTTCTACCTTGCCTTGCATTGAGAACTTGTGACAGAAATGCATGTATCATACAGCACTTGGGTACTAAACATAAAACTTTCTATTTCCCAAGCAGTTTCAACACTGCATTGAAAACTTTTGACAGAAATGCATGTATCATAAGCACTTGGATACGAAACAAAACCATGTTAGTCCCTACAAGTCTTTCTTCTCTGCAAGTGAGGAAGGCACACACTCTAGCACAGGACATTTTGCTTGTGGAGGTCTGGGACATTAAGTCTGGGACACCCAGCACCCACCTCTCCTTGGAGTCCTTGACGTAGGTGTCAATGAGCAGGCTGTACATCTCACTGTGGATGTTCTCCATGGCAATCTGGAAGCCGTAGAAACACCTCGCCTCTGTCACCTGCACTTCCTGGCTGAATCGTTCCACCTGTAGATACAGCACACCAGCAACATTAAGTACAGTAGGCTGGCACAGAACATTAATGAATAACAAGCAGCACACCAGCAACATTAAGTACAGTAGGCTGGCACAGAACAACACAGCACACCAGCAACATGAAGTACAGTAGGCTGGCACAGAACAACACAGCACACCAGCAACATTAAGTACAGTAGGCTGGCACAGAACACAGCACACCAGCAACAATAAGTACAGTAGGCTGGCACAGAACACAGCACACCAGCAACAATAAGTACAGTAGGCTGGCACAGAACACAGCACACCAGCAACATTAAGTACAGTAGGCTGGCACAGAACAACACAGCACACCAGCAACATTAAGTACAGTAGGCTGGCACAGAACAACACAGCACACCAGCAACATTAAGTACAGTAGGCTGGCACAGAACAACACAGCACACCAGCAACATTAAGTACAGTAGGCTGGCACAGAACATTAATGAATAACAAGAAACACACTTGTCACATTTATGCAATATATGAAAGATTATCTTCAAGTGTTTGACCTAAATTCCCTGATGACTGCTTAGATATAGATATATCTTTCAACACAGACTCTGTTGACACTTTCTGTGTAGTTACTAATATCACATCATTTCAAAACAAGTAAAAAGACATGCATTGCATATTTGATCTCATTATTAAAAAAATTCCATTTAACTTAAGTACCTGAATCATGAGTGGTCACAGGAAAGTATAATTTTAAAATAAAGCAGATTTTCACTCCAAAAATTCAAAGAATATAAGGTTAAAACAATAATCACTAAGTCACAAAGTTCTTGCAAAATAAAATATTTTCAAAAAGTAAAACACCAATATCACTGCTGGGAAAAAGCAGTTACTCATAACTTGTTTCCATACTCGACAGCATGATGGACAAACGAAGTGGCATCTCACCAAGTTCTCGTTGACAATGCCGTCACTGGCAGCGAAGAAAGCAAGGACGTGGGAGATGAAGTGTTTCTCTTCTGGCTTGAGCGCCTCCCAGTGGTTCATGTCTTTGGAGAGATCCACCTCCTCCACTGTCCAGAAGGAGGCCACAGCTTTCTTGTACATCTGCCAGATGTCTTGGTAGCTGATGGGGAAGATGACAAAACGCCCAGGGTTGTCACGTAGAAGAGGCTCGCTCTGCACAGCAGTCTTTGCCTTCTTCTCCATGTGTCCTTTGAGGGGAGCCTGAAGCACCAACATGGTTTTCCAGTAAGTCTGGGTCACAGATGCCAAACTTTGGTTCTCCAGCATAGAACAGTGCCTCTGGAACTTCTTGGGATGGCACAGCACATGTTTTGAAAAGGTGTTGGAGAAAAAGTTTTGTCTAACACTAACAGCAATTTTGGTTTCAGTTGTTACCACATGCCACAATTGTAATGTTCTTGGGTATGTCACAGATGTAGTGATGACCCAAGACAGTATTCTGGTAGGACAACGTGCTGGTTTATTCAGCCATTTTGATACAGGAAATTCCCTGATCTCTGAGGGGAGGTAACTCTTATTCAAAGGACAGTTATGGAAGGGTTGCTTCCCTTAGTTCAGTAGTTTAATCTTTTACCAATTGTTACATTTCTCTTGTTTTGAAAAATTGAGCTCTACTCTTATTAGCATGATCAATTTACTGTCTCTGAACAATGGAGTTACTTGATACTGATTTCGAGTGATGAAACAATTACTTAGTCTTTTACCAAATGTTACAACAATTATGCAATGTCAAGACCAATTCAAGGTTTATGAGAGAAAGAGAGAAAGAGAGAGATAGAGAGAGAGAGAGAGAGAGAGAGAGAGAGAGAGAGAGAGAGAGAGAGAGAGAGAGAGAGAGAGAGAGAGAGAGAGAGAGAGACTGACCCACACAAAAGACAGTTATAACAGAGTTTAAAGTCCTGAATGGAAAGATTCTTAGTGGAAAAAACAACAATGAAACCTTTCAGCACTATTGTTTATACACTTAGAAAACAGCATTCGTCTGCTTGAAAAGTGTTACTCCTGTTTAGGGTGGAAACATGATCCTTGCAATTAAAGAGATGAGAAGGTCAATTAAAAGACAAATAGTAGTTCACAAACCAAGTCCTTTTCCCTAAATTTTCCAAGTTAATCGAATTTGCTTGGTTAAAAAGTTCCTGTATAAGAAACAACAACATTGAAAATGTAAGAATACAGACTTCAAGAATCGATGTGGAGGTTTTCTCTACCCTCAAAGGTGGGCCCGGGGGGTGAAGAGGGGGGGGGGGGGGGGGGGGGGGGGGAAGGAAAGACAAGCAACCAACCCAGCCAGACCAAAGCAATGTGGGTGGGAGAGAGAGCGAGGAGAGAGAAGATAGAGAAGAGGAGAGAGAAGGAAAAAGAAAGAGAGAGAGAGAGAGAGAGAGTAGAGAAGAGACAGAAGGGAGACAACAAGAGAGAGAGAGAGAGACGAGAGAGAGAAGAGTCGAGAGAGAAGTAGAAGAGGTACAGAAAGAGAGTAGAGAGAGAGTAGGAAGAGAGAGAGAGAGAGAGAGCAGAGAGAGAGAGAGGAGGAAATCTGGACGTTTGAGGGACCTTTGGTAAAAAACTTTAATTCCCCTGTTGGGTTTTGAAAGCGGGGACTTTCCCATTTACAGCCACAAGGGTTTTTTGGTTTTTTTTTGGTTTTTTCTATTATTCCTTTCTTCCAATAAAGCTGGCATTTCATTTGTGCAAACATTTATCCATTCAACATCTCACGGAAGACTAAATAAAACGTAGACCAAAAGAAGCTGGATGATCTTACCTCAGATTTCTTGACGTTTCCATTATGAATGTTCTGCAAAAAAAAAAAGAGAGAACGCGCATCAGCAACAGCTGTATGAGCATGACCTCATGCGTGGGGGTCAAGCCTCTTCTGGGAACAAAGCGGGATGTGGGTCATGATGCTAAAGTTCATGCAAGTTTACCAATCGAGACCAAACAGTGGAATTTGAAATGAAATATTGACAGCAGAAATGAAAAATATTTACCTCTTTCTGGCTCTCTCCAAGGACTCGCACTTGTTTCAGGAACAGAGAGCCGGATTCAGATGGCTGCAAGGCAAGCGTCGTTGGTTACACAACTGCTGGTTTTGGCGCCATCTCTTTAACGACCACCTCAGCCGACCTTTCAGTATGTAATCGAACAGTAAACATTCACTGCGACTTATATCCCGACAAATAGTATTTAGCCCTCTTTGCATTATCATTCCCCGTTTCCTCATTTTGATGTCGTTATTCTTTGACATGTTCTAATGAAATGGCAGGCTGTCAAATAGTTCACTTTCTCGTCATCGTACGAAGTCGAATGTCGGAATGATCTCTATCTCCACAATAAAATCCAAACTATGCCGATGGCAGGAGATTTGCTTAATCTACAGTATACACATTCTGGACTCGAAGAAGATTAACTGATTGGAGTGAGTTGTTCTTATCTCTGGAGTATGTTAATTATATGATTATGTATTTACAACTCAATTGCGTGTTAGCCTACTGGCTATATGAAACTCCCACGATAATAAGCGGCACAGTTGTCAGCACAGCACAGGCCAAGATATAACCAACGACAGAGATCAATTTCTTAGTTTCATAATCTACACAGGCGCGAAAAGAAACGGGCGGGAGAGCAAAATGGTACGCAAATGGGTGGGAAGATCGCCATGCGTTCTCATCACCTTTTCAGTCTTCGCATCTAAATAAAATTCTCACCCGGTTTTCATCGTTGATGGTAAGCTTGTCAAGGCGGACACTCGTCAGGTTTTCCGATGATTTCTGAGTTCTTGCAGACAGCATTTTGGAAGGTAGAATGAATTTGACAGAGCCACCGAATGTACGACTGCCTTGAGTTGAATGCTCTGTCCGACTGACGTCCAACTATCCGCTTTCGTATTCCCGCGTTTTTCTTTGTCCAATCAGAATTAAGATGGTCGCCGTTGGTGGATAAAAATAGTATAATATATCCATCTATCCAATCAGAATCAGAATATTCGCAGATGGCGGGCAAAAACAGCGCCCATCCTCGAAATTGCGCGCGAACTTTTAAACAGCCTTAGTTGCCCAACAGTCAGTTCGGGTCCATATAAAACGTGCATCGGCGCTATCGGCGCTATCGGCGACTATCGGCGACTATCGGCGACTATCGGCGACTATCGGCCCAGCTAAAGTTGAAACATAGTGGCTAGCTTATACTTATAGAACTCGTACTTACGTCAAATCGCCGTAGTTTGATGTTTAATTCGTCCGCTGAACGTTGCCAAGACTAATGAGATCGCCGTAGTTAGACTGTTACGTCCCTTCGTGATGCGGTCGCTTCTGTGTAGCGGTCCGAAAGCTTAGTTGAATTTGTTTGGTTTTTGGCGACCCATGTGTCTCAAAATTGAGTAGAAGTATTTTGAGGGTATTGGGATATCGAAACATCGTTTCCAGTGTCCCCATAAGTACCTTTTGGGGAAGGCCCAGTGGTTTTTTGAGAGCCCACCCAAGTGCACATAGAGGCCAAGATGGGGTGAAACTACGGCGATCGCATTATTCTTGGCAGCGTTCAGCGGACGAATTAAACATCAAACTACGGCGATTTGACGTAAGTACGAGTTCTATAAGTATAAGCTAGCCACAATGTTTCAACTTTAGCTGGGCCGATAGTCGCCGATAGCGCCGATAGTCGCCGATAGTCGCCGATACTCGCCGATAGCGCCGATAGCGCCGATGCACGTTTTATATAGACCGGTCAGTTCAGCAAATTTTCCCACTGCATATTATTACTACCTATGACGCTGTGGAGGAGCATTTCTAAGGATGTGCAATCATTCAGTGTGTGTTTTCATATCCACTCTGCACTGATTTGCTATGTCTCTCCTGAGCAAATCTAACTGAACGCGCACTGTATTCGTTCTTACGCATCGCTAGTTCACGGCTGTTCCGCGCTGAAGGTTTCATAACTCTGGACTCCGGGTTCATCCTGGTATGGTACGCCTTTTCAGGGTCGCTCAGGGAACTATATGTTCAGGCCTATCCCCATCACAGAAGATGGATCATGCTGCCATCAAAGATCGTGTATAGATACTATTTGCTGCCATGCAGAGTCAAGCAAATTGAAGATTGCTCTAGATATCAATACTGTATCACTGAAAATATTAAGTGCACCAACCCACGCCATGCATGCCTTCCTCAACCCACTAGATGTCCTATATAATAATGATCCTAGCAAAGATCGTGTGTACACGATCTCTGATCCTAGCTTGGATTTGAATGGAGTTTCTGTTGTATCTACTCGATCTACTGTGTTACCCAGTAAAAACTATAGCCTGACAAGTGATATTCTGTGTCATAACCGCTGAAATGGTCGTTGTCGGCAACATATTTCCGGACACTGTATCCCAGTTTCAAATCTCGGCATTTCTCGCGAGAACGGACATTTATAAACGTCGTTATATACAGTATCGCCGAGCAAGACGTTTGTCACAAAACGCAGATACATTAACGCGGCCGGATCTTAGCATAACTCCCCGGGCGTGCGATCGGTCACGTGACTGTAAGGCCGAGATTTCAAAACTGGGGTACAGTGCCCGGAAATCTTGCCGACGACGACTCATTCAGAGACCTCGGTTTTTTTGCATGCATTTTAGACGAATGGAAAGGAAGAGATTCGAAGTTCCTGTAAATACTAATACACGTCATATACTGATATAGGTGTTTAACAAACGCTAACCCCCGTCACAAAGAGGGGTATATATGTAAATGTTCTCAAAGTATACTCATTCGATCACGCACAGACATAATTTCATTCGTTTCGACAAGCGGAGATAGGCGAGCATGTTTTGGGGTTTGAAAGTGTTCTTTTAATTAATGGCGTGTGCAAGGCACAATTACGCCGTGGTTGTATCCCTGGGAGGGGAGAAATCTGGGTTTATAAAAATATCTCTTCGGTTTCTGTTATTGCATCGCCTAAATTTCTTGTCAAACAAAATTAAGGAGTCTCTCTCTCTC